>BQNB010060219.1:0-37013 GCA_026074375.1 Tanacetum coccineum
TTACACTTGAGAAATTGACCTTGGATCACTTGGAAACAAAGCTAAATGATTAAATGATCAAAGGATTTTAGAGAGGATATGTGGGTTGTTTTATGCAGAAAGAATGAGTGCAAAATGTGAGAAAAATATTGGGGAATAGTCTAGTATTTATAGGACAAAAAGGAGGAGCGGGGTCTATGACCGGCCCCCTTAAATAGGGTGTCGGCCCCCTTAAAATTAAAGGGGCCGCCCATGTAATTAAAGGGGTCGCCCCTTATTCAGACGCTCCCTTTTTTTCCTATTCAGGGGAGGTGTTTCTGGACCATTTCTAGCCGTTTTAGGTCCGAAAATTTGAAATTCAAAATGTTTATTTTGAATAAAACATTTATTTTAAATGTAAAAAATGTTTTGTGATGTTTATAAAAAGTTTACAAATTTTTAAAAGTTTCCTTGATCATAAAATGCATCAAGTCAATTTGTTTTATTCATACCTTTAAGTGATGTAATTGTTGAAATGAGAATTTACTACTAAATACTTGTTTACGTTTAATTTTACGTTGAACGTTTTTATATTTTGTGATTATCAAAACGTAAAGATGTGAAAAATATTATTAATGTTTTTAGGCATTATATTTTATCAACATGTTTTAACTTGTGCTTGGTCCTTTTGAAAATTATTTGTTTGTTTGAAACATGTTTTAATAGCATTGATCGAATTGAGGGGTCGAGATGAGCTTTTGGGGGTCTTTCATTGGGTAAGAACGAGCAGACAAAACCAAAGAAGTGAGGTTAACATTCAGTTTTGGTTTCTTAACCATATCACTTGAGAGTGCTCCCGTCATTCGATCGTTGATGGCCTTCAAGAATGTGTCAATTTTATTAGTCATCTCGCTTTGTTGTTGTTTAAAATTGGCTTCAAATTTAGACAATCTAGCGTCTTGAGATGCCATAAAGTTAGACACCAATTCTTTGAGATTTGATTGATTATTAAAATTTTAAGGATTGTTGTTGAAGGGGCGATTTGAGAACGAACCATTGGGTTAAAAATGATTAGGTGGGTTTGAAAAATTGTTTTGAGAATTCTGCGGTTGCCTCCACCTAAGGTTTGAGTGACTTTTCCATGATGGATTATTGGTGTCACCAATATTATTTTGTTTGGGTTTGACAGTGAACCACTTGCCTCCAGCTTCGTCGGTACGCGAGGATGCATAATCAACAAAAGCTTGCTCGGGATTTTCCATGCAGTATTAAGTGTCGTGAGGACCACTACAAATCTCACATGAAGAAGCGATTTTGTTCACTTGAACGGGTGGATTAGGAGCAAGATGAGCTTCCATTAAGCGTTTAACTTGATTTTCAAGCTCAATGAGACGACAGTCGGATGTACTCGGGACATCTTGAGGCAAAGAGATTGCCTTGACCAGTTTAGTGAGGTCTCTTGGGTCATTCCAACTTTTGTTGTCATAGAGGGCGAGGTCCTCTAATAATGCCCAAGATTCTTCAGCGTTTTTTTCACGTAGCTTACCATCGGTCGATTGATCGATGGTTCGCATTGTGGTGGGATTGACATGGTCATAAAAGATTTAGACTTGGAGCCAAAGATCGATACCATGATGAGGGACTTTTTGAAGTAAGTCCTTGAAACGAGTCCATGCTTTGGAAAGAGATTCACCTTGATGTTGTTGAAACATCAAGATGTTGTTTCGGAGTTTAGCAGTCCTTCCCGGTGGAAAGAATTTAGCAGTTCTGCGGGAAGACGTTCAAGCCAATTGCTAGGATCGCGAAGGGAAAATTAAAATAAACGCAGGCGCGTCCTTTCCCTATTTTCAACATTAAGGTCAAGAGAGTCTATAATTTTTAGAAAGTCCTTAAGGTGTTGATTTGGATCATCGGACCGAAGTCCGTGGAATGAGCGTTTGTTTTGCACTAACTGGATGGTGTCGGATCGTAGAGGCACCACATTGTTCCCATCGGGGAGCTCAATGGTGTTTCGATAACCCTCGTGGCTAAGTCGGGAATAATCTATTAAAGTACAGGGTGGATTTCTGTTTTCCATGGTGGTCAACGAAAAAGATGATTTGCAAAACAAAGGGAACAAAGAAAAAGATAGACTACGAGAAAGCTGATAAAAAGAAAAAGAAAATTCTCACTTGATAGGAATCTTGTGAGTAGACCTAAGCTAAATAGAATCCGAAACATAGACTATTCCCCGGCAGCGGCGCCAAAAACTTGATGTGCGTTGATTGCAAACACAGAAGTTTTACAATCCCCTAGGCAATGTACCTAATCGTTGTAGTGTAGTATAGGCAAGACTCGAGGGCTGTTATCATTCTCTAGGGGAATAATTTGGGTAGGATGGAATCAAATGTAACTAAGGTCTAAAGGTCGAGCGAGGATTATTTTTGTATTTTTATATTTTATGAAAGCAAGTAAAATCTCAGGTTTTGAAGGAAGTTTTGTTTTAAACTAATTAAACTAATAAACTAATTCTAATCTAATCTAACTATGTGGAAACTCGTATAGGTAAACAAACGTGCTCACTTAATCATGCACTACTGATGGAGCAAATTTATATACGTATAGTATTAATCCCGTAAGAATTCTTTCCAAAATACTTCTCAAACAAGAGAAATATAAGGTAAAAATCTCACTAAAGAAAACACAATTTGTATATTTTTTATCCGGGAAGTACTTTTCCTCGGGTCGTGTCCCAACGAAATCGTGAATTGAGAATTTAGGAATAATTCGGATTCGAGTTTAGAATAGTAAAGGATTTTTGAACTTTGAGTTATACTACAAATGTAAAAGCACGAATTAAACACAATTAACTAGATCGAAATTTAAATGCACAAAACGTATTAAAGCGAGCTAAAACTGAAATTTAAAATCTAAGGCACAACTTTTAACAAATTTTATACCTAAAAATCACAAATTTAAAATGAAAATTTTAGGAAAAAGAATTTTAATTTTTCAACTATTTTTCTATTTTTTATGATTTTTCTAAGAAAAAGATATTAACTAAAATCTATTTTAATTCCTAGAAAATACAAATTTAACTGGAAAAATATGGAAAAATAGTTTTTATAAACTATAAGGGTGCAGAAAATTAATGGAACAAGAAGCCCTAAATTTTATAAGCTAATTGTACTCTAATTTGATTTATTAAAACTATAAACCCTAATTTAATAAAACTAAAAACTAAAATTTAAAACTATTTTATTATTACTAAAAAAACAGGGTAGAAACTGAAAGAAAGGAAAGAGAAGGGTAGGCGGGGTAACTAGTAACAATTTACACAATAGTGAAAACGGGCAACCTTGAACTATTAAGAAATGACAGATTAAACCCTACGATTCTAGCTTATTTTTGGCTTATTAAAAATTGAGAATTAGCAAAAACTTAAAACTACAAACTTATTAAGGAGCTTAAACTCTACAACATTAATAAAAGCACTTTGGGCTTTTAACAACAGAATAAGCTACAAAATAGGAATCTTCAAATCTGTTACAGAAAGTGGTAGTTTAACCAGCTTTTTAGATTTTGGCTTATATTGAGCTTATTACTTGATGAAAATGAAGAACAAAAGATGCTAAATGGAGCTTAAGATTTACACTAAAGGTATTTGAAAAGAAATAAGCTAATGTTAAACTAAAATAACAAGAAAAATGAACTTAAAATGTGCAAGTTCAAGCTAAAACTGAAATGAGCTTTTTCAAATAAGCTAAATGTCTTATTTCTAAACCTTATAAGCTGAAATCTTGTGAATAAGCTATGCTACTTGCTTTGAATTAACCTAGGTAAAAAGTTTTCCAAAATTTCTCATGGAAATGAAAAATTCAAAGAGTGAAATGGCCAAAACTAAACTGATATGTATTTTCTTTGCTGATGTAATTGGTATCTTACTAGTGCAGGCTAAATTTTGAGTTTAACACTCTTTCAAACTACTACCTAAGTTTAACTAAATGTGAATCAAACAAATTTGAACTATAAAATGCTTTTAAAAACTCTTAATCATAAATCTACTTACACTAAAACTGTCCTGGTGCAGGACTTATCTTTTTAAACTCTAAACTTTTGAATTTAACAACCTAACTCTTAAAACCTTTGTAAAACCTTATAATTTGACTAAACTCAGCTGTGTAAAAGACTTTCACAAGAAAACTTTGACTTAAAGAGTCAAATTAAGCCTAATCCAAACACACCTTTATTAAAACTGTCAAAACCAAAGTGAGCTTAAAAGCTGATTTAAAAACTAATTAAGCCAAAACTTTTTAGCTACTCTCTCTAAAACTCACCTACTTAAGCTATTGAATCATTAAAACCTACAGCTTATTAGAAGCAATAAGCTACTTTCTCTCTTAGGCTTATTACACTACTTATGACAGAATCTAAGGAGTGAGAACTAGAAATGATTATAACTAGAACAGAACAAAGCTAATACATCTACAAGCTAATTAAGAAAAGTGAAACAGGATTAAACATGAAAATTCAAAAGAAATAAGCAATTTGATATAAGCTATATATTTGCTACAATGAAATTTAGAAAAGTAAACCTGAGATTTGAAGAGTCTTCACACTTAAGCTATCCAAGTGAAGAAGCTTAAGTGTTCCTAAATGGCACCTTGCCTCTAAACCCGAGCTTTAAGCTCAATAAGCTAGATTAGCTTATTTACCTTGTTGCTTCCAAATTGAACTCAAAACAATTCAAGTTATCATGATTGATGTAAAATTGATAAGATTGAGTAAATGAATGCTTAAAAACAGGATTTGAACTAAATTTGAGCTTATGAAAAGGAATAAGCTCAAATGAGCTTATTAAGAGCTTATTTGATGAAAACAACTTCAAATTGAAATAAAAGAACACAAGAAGCTTGTGTACTGAATGTTATTGCTAAATTGATGAAGTACAAGAGGAAAGAACAACAGTACAAGAGCTTATTTGCTAAAAGCTTGAAAGAAATTGCTTAAGAATGACAAAATTACAAAATGGAAATTTTAAAACAAAAACAACAACTCGAAAATGTGAGCCCTAAGCTGCTATTTATAGAGGATCGAGGAAGAGGAGTGAAGAAATTCTTGAAGCTTCCATTTGATCCTAGCCGTTGATCATTTAAATTTGATTTGTGGCCGTTTGATTGGAGTGATGAGGTGTTTAGACCAATTGATGGTCGACACGTGTGCTGTATGAGGTGGAGGAGGGTTTATAACAGGGTTGGATGAAATAGAGGAGCGGGGTATCGATTTGGGGAAGTTGGGTTGTGGGAGGAAAAAGGCGGGAAAAACGGTTGGGAGTTGGTTGGGAGGTTTAGCCGCGCTCTATCTATTTGAATGTTTGGATATTTAGCACTTTTGGTCCTTGTGATTGCACCCGCCCCTTTCTAGTTATAAAACAAGTTTGATAATGTCAACTTTGGCCCTTGTGTTTTCCTTCTTCTTTTTCTTCTTTAATAAACAACTTTCCACATTTGTCAAATTAAATCCCTTGAACTTTATAACTCCAAATGAGCTTTTAAGCTTTGAAGACTTGTCATTCTTGGTCCTTGTTCTTTCTTATTTTGGCCTTTCTTGCTGTGTCGGCTGATCCGGCTTTGATCTTGGGCTATTTCTTTGCTCTTTTTCTTGTCTCTTTCGTTCCTTGTCGGTTTTTTGACTGTTTTTGCTTCTTTTTGTCCTTTTAATCCTTTCCTGCACAATAAACACAAAAGCACATATTTTTCTATTCTTTTAGCATTTTATTGCTTTTATTTGGCAAAATCCCAGGTTTTTATTATATACAATTTAGCATTTATCAACTACTCCTTAGTTTGCTCTTCCTAATCCTATTGCCCGTCACCCTTGCGATATAATGTGTAAGTATTTCCTAATTTTTCAAGCGAATTGCATGAACCCACTTTCTATGCAATATTCCGTTAAGACAACACACAAGTAAGGTAGTATGAAGACTATTACAAGGCTCTTTGGAGTATATTACACACGTGCAAACACTTAAAAGGTGATCAACCATATTAGGGCAAGGTAGTATAAAGACTATTGCGATGGTATCATTTCTACACAATTATGTTTCTCTAGACGTCTTCGCAAGCAATTAAGAAGCTAGTTTTCTAGAGCCTAATGTGCACACCCATCAACAAGAAGTAATAGTAAAAGGAATTACTAACCAAATTTCATGCAATCATAAGCAAACACTAATTAATTTAGCCTAACATGTTAAATGAAAGCGAAATACATGATTAATCAAACAATACATAGACATATCGAAAGATTAAAGAGATACAAGTACTTCATTTCAATAAATTATAGAGTAATGGTGGATACAATAGGGTTTTGAAACCCTAAAAATGACCTAAAGACTGATAAAAATCGTACCTTAATTATTCCTCTCGAGTTCCACCCTTAAAAATAAAAACTAAGGTTTGTATGTAGAGGAAAACAATCATGACGATGTCGCTTGTTAATTGTGACGCCGTCGCCCCGCCAAATCTTCTATAGGCTTCTTTAAGTTGGCTACTTTTGACGCCGTCACCAAAGTCTCTGATGCCATCGCTTGAACACTTTAACACCGTCACAAGGTTTTGTGAAGCCGTCTCCACCATTTGTATGCCTTTTTATATCAAATTTCGTGTAGAGTTGATTTCTTGTCCGTTTCTTCCCAAATTGAGTAAAGTCTTGTGTATTTCCTCCAAATGCCATTCAAGTTCTAAAAACATAAAAAGAAATGATTACGCATTTCTCGTGGGCATATTTGTATGATTTAGGGGGTTAAATGACCCCTAAAAAGTGTTTAAAATGACACCTCATCAGTCCTATATTTGGATGTTTAATCCATGAATAATTTAATTATCCTAAAATTGTTCATTGTCTGTCAACGATACGAGAGTATTGTTGAATTAAGACAAATGTGAGCTATTGGTAATATTCTCTGAATATTAAAGGATGTGTCCACAAACACATATGTTATTCATTGGTTATGAATATTAGACTACCCCAACCAACAAATATTCACTTTATGGATCGGCGTGAATAAGTGAAACTCGTAAGTGGTTATATTATACTCGTCTTTAGACTTGAGATGCAAGTAGGCTTGCATGTGTGGATGAAATTTCTTGATTATAGTTAAACGTTATCCTGAATAAGGCTATGAAGGCTATTTCCAAAAGTGTTTATGAAATACATGAATGACACGTGCAGTCAAAATAGGATTTGTTCCTCCATGTGTTATTAGAATTAGATATTACTGGGCCCCTCGTTGAATTAATCAGATGTGTGCATGGTTGTGCCCAAAGGTTAGCCAAGATGAATCTTGATTACATTTTGTAATCTAGTTCAATATCTATAACAAGAAACATAATAGTTAAATATTGGGATGCCTTTGACCCATATCCATATTTAACAAGTATCGGAAACAAAAGGAAAATTTAATAAACCATTTAAAACTGAGACGTTTACAAAATTACACTCAGGTATTTCTAGGAGCATTGGCGTGTTGCTAGACGCTAACCTCTTCTTGTATATTTATTTATGATTATGACTTTCGCAAGTGGGAGCTATTAGGAGGTGCTCATATCATATCAAATAATTATACAGCCCGAGAGACGTGAGCCTATAGGGTCACACATGTATGCACCGATGTACTACCATTTATAATGTAATCTTTATATTTATAGTAACTATATTAATTATATTATTATATTTCATATATTGCTTAACGCTCGTTAAGTAAACCGTAAGACACTTTAATTAATTTTAGACTTTATTTATTAGAGTATAACGTAGTAAATAAGGCTTAACCCGAACAATATGGAAACTTCATAATTGTTGAGGGTTTGGATCGACCAAGAACGGGAAGAAAGACGAGGTGGAAGACATTACTTGTTCACCAAGTTTGTTTACCTTATATAAGGTTTGATTATGGTTTATTATCTCATAACTTGAAAAACCGAATCAAGAGTTCTCCTATCCCTCTACCCTAGTAAAACTGGTCAAACTAAAAATCTAAACCCTTAGTGTGTTTTGGTTTGATTTCCAAGAAGTAAAAACCAAGAACTCGTTCCTGATCGTGAAGTTAAGAACTAGCATTCAGGTAGTATACAACGACGTATTATGTGGACGAATCATAGAGGTAACTTGTTTTAGTGACTAAAGAGTTTTCATATGTTTCTTGACAAAAACAAGTATCCATTCTTTGCTCCGTTTGATCACACGATTCAAAACAAGATGTTAGTATAATTATTTATGTGTTAATCTAATTAATTCATATTGATCCCTTTGGGATATTATTCCGTTGTGTACTGTAACATTTCTCATTTTCATGTCATTGTACGACTCTATTAATGATCACAGTTTATTTTAGTCCGATACGCGTTCACTTTTAATTTTGACTTTTAAGCTAAATCGCGTAGACTAGAAATAATTATTTAACGTAAACGGTCACCAAATAAAATCAAGGTTTTCGTCAAGCAAGTGTCAAGTAATTATTAGAAAGATAATTATTGAAATTGCTCATTTTATTTTTATTTGTCACGTAAATGGCTTACGTTTCACAATAAAATACACTTAGACTGTAAAACCTAAAAATCTCAACAAATGTGAAATTACCAAAATACCCCTAATGCAAGAAAATCTATAAAAGCTTAAATAAAATGCATTTAAAGGTTAGAAATTATGAAAATACAATATATGGCAATTATGAAAATTTTTGTAAGATCAAAATACTTTATGTTATACAATGAAAATAATTAAAATTATTATAAGTATATGTGCCGAATTTATATATGTATTTAATTAACTTATACATTACAAAATTAATTAAATAAAATGTGGATAAATATAAAATAATTATGAAAATAATTAAATCTGATTTAAAACCTATTTTAAAGCCCCTAGGACTCGGCCAAATAAGTTTATCACATCTTTATTTCATTTTTCATTTGTTAAATCATTAAAAACAAATGCACCAAAACCCTAAAATACCAAAGTGATGGCAAACGAATTTTCCAAGGCAAGGACGAATTTTTCTAAGATCATTTGAAGACTAAGGAGTGTGGGAAAAATAGTGGGAAGCTTGGGAAGTGATTGATTCGATTTTTGGTATCGTTTTGGGTTCGAAAAGCTATACCGAGTTCATAAAATCATAAAATCATCAAAGGTAATTTTATAACTTATGTTTCATCATATTAAAATGTTATAAACCTGAGAAAAATGTCCATGCATTTTATTTTGATTTTATAAATTGAAACATATTCAAAACCCTAATTTAGAAATGAAAATTAAATCGGCATATAAAATATTGGTAAAATTTATTTTATATTTTTCTGAGGTTTTTCATATCTCATATAACTCAGAAAAATTGTTGGAATAATTTATAAATAATTCGAATGATTTTTGGAGATTTCTTTGTATTTACCGAATTCGAAAATAAGGGAAAAAGGGAAAGAAATGGTTAAAATGAATTAGGGTTAGGGTTTTGTTATTTTTTCCAGGTGTAATTAATGCCAATGATTGGGAAATAATTGTGTTTGTGATTGGGGAAGAATTGATTAGGGTTTTGTGAATTAATTTGTTAGCCGAATTGCTATTTAAAAGTATAAGGACTTGTTTTGTAATTTCTGAAACTATGGGGTCTGTTTTAGACATGTTATTATACTTAGTATATTCTGTATAAAATAAGTTGGGGGGTATAAAATGTCATTTTGATATTATTTTGGATTTAAAATGGTTAATTACATATATTAAGTAATTAGAAATTAATTAATTAAAATAGAGGGACTAAAATTGTAAATTCTGAAAAGTATAAGGTTTGGTCAGTATTTAATGTATAAAGTATGATTTTGTCATATTTGAATCTATAAGGGCTTGTTTGGTAATTATGGATAATTAAAGATAATGTTTAAGTAATTAATAAACCAAAAGGACTAAATATGTAAATTATGTAAAATTAAGGGTTTGACTTGTAAATACATAAAATGGAAGGTATAATCTGAATAAAATAAGAAACTTTGATATTTACACTTTTAACCTTGAAATTTGTTGATTTTGCATATTAAACCCTAAAATATGGAAAGTTGTCATATTTAACCCTAAACTTGTAAGGTTGGCATATTAAGTCCCTAAGCTATTTAAAATACTTAATAGAATCTCAAATGATGAATATTACTAAAAATAGAAAGTTACTAAAAATGGAAAGTTTCTAAAAATAGAAAGTTACTAAAAATGGAAAGTTTCTAAAAATAGAAAGTTACTAAAAATGGAAAGTTACTAAAAATGGAAAGTTTCTAAAGATGGAAAGTTTCTAAAAATAGAAAGTATAACTTAAATGAATGGTTTGTAACTCGAATTCATCATTTCCTTAGGTTCGGTCAAGAGGGAGTGATTCTGTTATTCCTGTGGTGTTTTCTTTGATTATTTGCTTTGCTTCGGTAAAAGGTACAGATATTTGAACCCTTATCGTTAAGGTTTCTCATGAATATTATTTATTTATCTTTGATTTCTTATGTGATTTGCTACATTTGCTCTAAGCCTTTTATCTTGTTAATCTTATATGATCTGTTATTATGTTTTCCATTTGAACCCTGCTATGCTGTTCCCTTGTATTGAACCTTGTTATTTGAACCTTTGCATCATTATGACGCCTTTGATATTTGAACCTTTGATATTTGAACCTTTGATATTTGAACCTTTGATATTTGAACCTTTGATATTGAACCTTTGCTATGATCCCTTTGAAATGAACTTTGATATGACTTTGCTTTGAACCCTTCAGTTTGAGAACCAAGCCACTATTTGTTTCCTAGCCATGAAGGTAACATGGCCGTGTCATTGATGCACCTTTGGCATGACTCATGTGTGAGTGAGTGATTTCTCATACCGTCCCCCATTTGATATTATATGTGCACTATGAAGATTGGGATTTGTTTAAGGGGCGTATGGATGCATCCTAGATTTGTTTTGTATTCGAATCCTAGATTTGTTTTGTATTCGATGGATTATAACATTATGATATTTGGATATTTGGTGACTGATGTTTGGGTGCAATCCATGTCTTTCGCTACTCCATGGTTACTATGATATGATTTGTTTGGGCTTGGTAATTGGACTTGATTCGACTTTCTGATTCATCTTATCTTACACTATGATTTGATCTTCTGATTTGTCTTACCTTATATTTGTATCCCTTTGATCATGTATTGTGATATCCTTTGTACCTTGTATCGTATCCTTTGATTTCCGTTATCTTTTGCTTTCGATTATATATATATATCTGTTCACTGGGCTTTGTAAGCTCAGCCGCACTTTCTTTTCCTGCGGCAGGTATCTAAGCTAGGAGCTGGGGTTGCTTTCGGGTTATGAGTGCTGAGTGTGGACTTACCCTAGAGATCTTAGTTTTGATATATGATTTGTTTCTTTTCAAGACATTCGTTATTTCGGTTATTTCGTTTGGATATGTCTATCTTTGAGAACTTATGTACCTTAAGTCATGTTGACTTATTTCCTTTGGTTATTTATTAAGACTTCCGCTGTTTATGCTTGTGTTATGATTATGTATGCCTTTGATGTCACACCATATTTGTAATACTTCTACCCTTTTGGGTCGGGGCGTTACAATTTATGGTATCAGAGCTGCCAGGTTAATCATGACGAGGTCTTATGACCTTAGAGCTTAGGCTATGACCTGTGAGGATTGGGTAGACATTAGGTTCCTTCTGCGTAACTCTCTTCCGTAACCTATCTTGTTTTCGTTTGCTAATCGTTTTCTCGATCGTTCAGATGGTGACTACCCGTAGAAACTTAATATGACTCCTACACCATTAATTGAACGTGTAATCATTTCAACCCCAATGAAGAACCATATGCTTATTGACCATGAATATGTTAACTGCCCTCTACGTTTTGATGATCGTATTCGTCCTGCGAATTTACTTCCTATCCATATGTTCGACTTTGATGTGATTCTTGGCATGGATTGGTTGGCTTCTCATCGAGCTACCATTGACTGCTATGCTAGGACTGTGATCTTTGGTAACGTTCGCCAACCTGAATTTGTTTATCATGGTTCCTCACCGCTTAAGTCCGTTAAGCTCATCTCTGCTATGAAGGCACGTACCTTGATTTCTCATGGGTGCCAAGGTTTTCTGGCTTCTGTTATGGACACATCTTTGGAGAGTCCTAATATTGAAAATCTTTCTGTTGTTCGTGAATTCGCTGATGTTTTTCCCGATGAACTTCCTGGACTTCCTCCGGCTAGAGAGATTGAATTTGGCATTGAGTTAATTCCCGGTGCTGAACCTATCTCAAAGGCTCCGTATCGTATGGCACCTGTTGAATTGAAGGAGTTAAAGGAGCAGTTACATACAGGAGATGTTGGAGAATGGCTTTATTAGACCCAGTGTTTCGCCATGGGGTGCACCGGTCTTATTTGTTAAGAAGAAAGATGGGAGCATGCGCTTGTGTATTGATTACCGCGAACTCAACCGTATTACTATTCGTAACCGCTATCCTCTTCCGCGAATCGACGATTTGTTTGACCAACTTCAAGGGGCCAAATATTTTTCTAAGATTGATCTGACGGATCTGGTTATCATCAGCTTCGTGTGAGAGAGCAGGATATTTCTAAGACTGCTTTTCGTACGCGTTATGGCCACTACGAATTCTTGGTTATGCCCTTCGGTCTGACTAATGCTCCGGCTGTGTTTATGGATTTGATGAACCGTATTTTCCACGAGTACCTTGATAAGTTCGTTATTGTTTTCATCGATGACATCCTCGTTTACTCTAAGTCTGAAGAAGAGCATGAGCAACATCTACGGATTGTGTTGGAGATTCTTAGACAGAAGAAGTTGTATGCGAAGTTTTCGAAGTGCGAGTCTGTGTACTGCAAGTAGCTTTCTGTACATTGTATCTGCAGACGGCATTATTATGGATCCATCAAAGGTTGAGGCTATCACCAAATGGCCGAGACCTACTACGGTGACGGAGGTGAGAAGTTTTCTGGGGTTTGCTGGCTATTACCGACGTTTCGTTGAGGGTTTCTCCCGATTAGATCTTACCTCTTACCAGCTGATGGGAGGGTGAGAAGTTTGAGTGGAGGATGAGCATCAAGGAGAGTTTTGAGAATTTAAACGGAGACGTGGTGTCTGCCTCCGATATTGACTATTCCATCAGGTTTACGGTGGTTTTCACGATATACAGTGATGAACGAAGAATAGGTTTTGGGTTGTGTTTTGATGCAACATGGGGAAGTGATCGCTTACGCTTCAAGGCACTGACACCATTATGCAAGTAAATTATCCAACCCATGATCTTGAGTTAGCTGCGGTGGTTTTTGCATTGAAGATCTGGAGACACTATCTGTATGGTGAAGCTTGTGATATTTTTACAGATCATAAGAGTCTCAAATATATTTTTACTCAGCGAGAAACTTGACATGAGACTGAGAGCATGGTTGGACTTCTGAAAGATTTGACACTAACAATCCAATACCATCTGGGCAAGGCTAATGGGTTGCCGACGCACTTAGTCGAAAATCTGGGATTATAGCTTGTTTGATTCCAGGTTTCCTTCTTGATTTGAGAGTTTGATGTTGAACTTTGTTTGTACGTGGTTCTGGATGGCTATTGGCGAGTAGGAGGATAGACGTCTTAACTATGCTAAGATCAAAGAAGCTCAAAGGGACGATGGTGAGTTGTGGGCTATTGTGCAGAATGTTGAAGACGGTAAACATACTGAGTTCAGGGTTGATGATGGTGGCGTTGTGTGGTTTGAAGATAGGCCATGCGTTCCTAATGATCAGGCACTTCGCGAGAAGGTTATGATGGAAGCTCATAGTTCTCCATTTACTATTCTTCCAGGTTCAACCAAAATGTACAAAGATTTAAAATAGTACTTTTGGTGGAACGGCATGAAACAAGATGTGGCTACGTTTGTATCCAAGTGTATGGGATGTCAGCGGTTAAATTGAACATACAAGGGATAGTGGTTTGTTACAGCCGTTGGGGGATTCCTATGTGGAAATGGATGTGATTTCCACTGATTTCTGTTACTGGTTTTGATACCTCTCACGAAAAGTCATGATGCGATTTGGGTGGGTTTGATCGGCTAAACAAGTCTGTCATTTTCTGAACCATTCGGAAGAACTACGTATTTAGTAAGTTGGCGGAGTTTTTCCAACAGGAATTCGTTAGACGATGGTAGCTCCGACTTTATAGTGTCCGACAGAGATACGAGTTTTACGTCTCGTTTTTAGAATGGTTACAGAAAGCTGGGAACTCGTCTTAAGTTCAGTACAGCATTTCATCCTCAAAACGATGGTCAGTCAGAGAGGACCATTCATACTTTGGAAGATATGTTGTGGCTTTTGCTTTGGAATGGACAGGTAGTTGGGGATGAATATTTGAGTTGTGGATGTTTGCTACGATATTAGTTGCATGCTTAGCATCAAGGCAGCACCTTTCGAGCTTTTGTATGGTAGAAAATGTCGAGCACCTATTTGCTGGGATGAAGTAGGTGAGCGTTTGATTGAAGGTCCGGAGCTTATCGAGATTACTAATGAGAAAGTGGTTGTTGCTAAGGAGAAATTGAAAGAGGCTAGATCACGACAGAAGAGTTATGCTGATAAGCATCGACGTGACTTAGAGTTTCAAGTTGGAGATCGTGTATTTCTGAAGGTTTCGCCATTCAGAGGAGTTAAACGTTTTGGGATCAAGGGCAAGCTCAGTCCTCGATTCATTGGTCCGTTTGAAATTTTGGAACGTATTGGAGAGGTTTCGTATCGTTTGGCGCTTCCTCCGCAGTTATCGCACGTTCACGATGTCTTTCATGTATCTCTTTTGAGGGGATACCATTATCATCCATTGCATGTCGCATCTTATCCTTTTGATCAAATTCAGCCTGATATGTCTTTGTCCGAAGAACCTGAATCCATTCTGGATCGTCAAGAGAGAGTCATGAGAAACAAAGTTATTCCTTTTGTGAAGATTCTTTGGAAGAATCACCCAGAGCGTGAGGCTACCTGGGAGACCGAAGAATCTATGCGAGCTAGTTATCCTCATTTCTTTGTCTAGTTCGGTATGTTTTCGTTTCGTTCTCATTTCGTTTTCATTCCGGTTCATTTCAATTTTCGAGGACGAAATTTTTTTTTTAGAGGGGAAGAAGTTGTAAAACCTAAAAATCTCAACAAATGTGAAATTACCAAAATACCCCTAATGCAAGAAAATCTATAAAAGCTTAAATAAAATGCATTTAAAGGTTAGAAATTATGAAAATACAATATATGGCAATTATGAAAATTTTTGTAAGATCAAAATACTTTATGTTATACAATGAAAATAATTAAAATTATTATAAGTATATGTGCCGAATTTATATATGTATTTAATTAACTTATACATTACAAAATTAATTAAATAAAATGTGGATAAATATAAAATAATTATGAAAATAATTAAATCTGATTTAAAACCTATTTTAAAGCCCCTAGGACTCGGCCAAATAAGTTTATCACATCTTTATTTCATTTTTCATTTGTTAAATCATTAAAAACAAATAAAATTGCACCATAACCTAAAATACCAAAGTGACGGCAAACGAATTTTCCAAGGCAAGGACGAATTTTTCTAAGATCATTTGAAGACTAAGGAGTGTGGGAAAAATAGTGGGAAGCTTGGGAAGTGATTGATTCGATTTTTGGTATCGTTTTGGGTTCGAAAAGCTATACCGAGTTCATAAAATCATAAAATCATCAAAGGCCATCAAAGGTAATTTTATAACTTATGTTTAATTATATTAAAATATTATAAACCTGATAAAAATGTCCATGCACTTTATTTTGATTTTATAAATTGAAACATATTCAAAACCCTAATTTAGAAATGAAAATGAAATCGGTATATAAAATATTGGTAAAATTTATTTTATATTTTTCTGAGGTTTTTCATATCTCATATAACTCAGAAAAATTGTTGGAATAATTTATAAATAATTTGACATGAGGGGGGGGATGGGGGTTTTTTGGAGATTTCTTTGTATTTACCGAATTCGAAAATAAGGGAAAAAGGAAAGAATGGTTAAAATGAATTAGGGTTAGGGTTTTGTTATTTTTTCCAGGTGTAATTAATGCCAATGATTGGGAAATAATTGTGTTTGTGATTGGGAAGATTGATTAGGGTTTGTGAAATTAATTTGTTAGCGAATTGCGATTTAAAAAGTATAAGACTGTTTAGTAATTTATGAAAAATTATGGGTCTATTCTTAGACATGTTATTTACTCTATTTATTCTGTATTAAAATACAGTTGGGGGTATAAAGGTCATATTGGTATTATTTTGGATTTAAATGATTAATAACTGTTATAATAAGTAATAGAAAGTAATTAATTAAAATAGAGGGACTAAAATTTGTAAAATTATGTAAAGTATAAGTTTGGTGGTAATTAATGTATAAAGTATGATTTTGTCATATTTGAATCTATAAGGGCTTGTTTTGTAATTATGAATAATTAATGATAATGTTTAAGTAATTAATAAACTAAAAGGACTAAATATGTAAATTATGTAAAATTAAGGGTTTGACTTGTAAATACATAAAATGGAAGGTATTAACCTGAATAATGTGGAAACTTTGTATTTTCACTTTTAACCTTGAAATTTGTTGATTTTTTTTTTTTTTTCTTTTTTGGCATATTAAACCTTAAAAATTTGGTAAGTTGTCATATTTACTCTAACTTGTAAGGTTGGCATATTAAGTCCCTAAGCTATTTAAAATACTTAATAGAATCTCAAATGATGAATATTTCTAAAAATAGAAAGTTACTAAAAATGGAAAGTTTCTAAAAATAGAAAGTTACTAAAAATGGAAAGTTTCTAAAAATAGAAAGTTACTAAAAATGGAAAGTTTCTAAAAATAGAAAGTTACTAAAAATGGAAAGTTACTAAAAATGGAAAGTTACTAAAAATGGAAAGTTTCTAAAAATAGAAAGTATAACTTAAATGAATGGTTTGTAATTCGAATTCATCATTTCTTTAGGTTCTTTTTTTGGTCAAGAGGAGTGATTCTGTTATTCCTGTGGTGTTTTTTTTTTATTATTGCTTTGTTCGATAAGGTACAGATATTATGACCCTTATCGTTAAGGTTTCCTCATGACATATTCTTCTCTATCTTTGATTTCGTATGTGATTTGCTACATTTGCTCTAAGCCTTTTATCTTGGCTTTCTTATATGATCTGTTATTATGTTCCATTTGAACCCTGCTATGCTATCCCTTGATATTTGAACCTTTGATATTTGAACCTTTGATATTTGACCCTTTGATATTTGACCCTTTGATATTTGAACCTTTGATATTTGAACCTTTGATATTTGAACCTTTGATATTTGAACCTTTGATATTTGAACCTTTGATATTGAACCTTTGCTATGATCCCTTTGAAATGAACTTTGATATGACTTTGCTTTGAACCCTTCAGTTTGAGAACCAAGCCACTATTTGTTTCCTAGCCATGAAGGTAACATGGCCGTGTCATTGATGCACCATTTGTGCATGTATCATGTGGAGTGAGTGTTTTCTCATCAAGTTCCCCATTTGACTATTATATGTTGCCATATGGAAGATTGGGATTTGTTTAAGGGGCGTATGGATGCATCCTAGATTTGTTTTGTATTCGATGGATTATGACATATGATATTTGGATATTTGGTGACTGATGATTGGGTGCAATCCACGTCTTTCACAACAGACTTTGGAGCTCATGACTCCATGGTCACTTTGATATGATTTGTTTGGGCTTGGTGATTGAACTTAACCTAATTTGATTCTCTGATTCATCTTACCTTACCCTATGATTTGATATTCTGATTTGTCTTACCTTATATTTGTATCCCTTTGATCATGTATTATGATATCCTTTGTACCTTGTATCATATCCTTTGATTTCCGTTATCTTTTGCATTCGATTATATATATCTGTTCACTGGGCTTTGTAAGCTCAGCCGTATTTTCTTTTCCTGCGGCAGGTATCTAAGCTAGGAGCTGGGGTTGCTTTTGGGTTATGAGTGCTGAGTGTGGACTACCCTAGAGTTCTTACCTTTGATATACGAATTGTTTCCTTCAAGACATTTGTTATTTCGTTTGGATATGTTTATCCTTTGAGAACTTATGTACCTTAAGTCATGTTGACTTATTTCCTTTGGTTATTTATTTAAGACTTCCGCTGTTTATGCTTGTGTTATGATTGTGTATGCTTTTGATGTCACACCATATTTGTAATACTTCTACCCTTCCGGGTCGGGGCGTTACATAGACGCACCACGGAAATACCTAGACTTACCTAGACTCAAACCAATACCCACTTTTAATGCCTAAACACAAAATTTAATCAAATCTTGTGTTAATACCCAAAGTTAGCCGAGTATGGGTAGGAAAACCCATAAGAAAATTCATCCTTGGTGTTTACTAGCTAAATAAATCTCCTAAAGATCCTCACAAGTACTTGTACATTCTAGTTCTCATTAATACTTGTCCTGATGGGTTACTTCCTACTTGTCTTTTTACACATTGAGTTAAGATCCATTCTTGCCTTCTTGATCCTTTTGTGCAGCGGGGCTTAACACAAAAACAAACCACAAATCCTTAGGATTTCCTAAATCTAGCTAGAACTTGTACATTATGCAAGTAATTAATGAGTGTACTTAGGAGTATTACAAATACCATGGGTAATTAACTAGAAACCTCTCAACCACCCATGTTAGTTTTTTTATATTTTTTTTTTTTTATTTTATTTTTTTAAGGCTCGTATGGTTTGGTTAAGGAACCAAGGAAAGCTACTTAGTCATAATTCGTATAAAATACCCATTATACTTTGACACTTGAACACTTCTAAAACTCTAAAACCACTATCACTAAGCTAAACCTTTCTCAATTATCCTCACACCTTCGGATCTCACGCAACCAAGCCCATACACAAGCCACATTTCCTTCTAAGTGTTCAAGAGATACTAAATACTCGTGTAAGAGCCTAAGGAGTTGGGTTTACAAGCTTTGGAGCTTAAAGTATACACGGTTGGGTGTATGCGACTTGGGTTTACTTCGCAATCCACGAACTAAGAACCTTAGGACCCTTGTAAGTCACAACTAAGCCTTTTATGCCATTTTTCACTTCGTTACTTTCATAATATAGCCAATATGTCACGTAACTTTGAGTTGCATAACATATGAGAACGTGAACATGCATGGTTCGACCCATGCATGGTTTACGCCCTATCTTAAACATATAATATGCCTTGTGTGGTGCTAACATGAAAGAAATACGGTCTAATATCGAGCAAGAGCTTAAACGTTTCATAGAAACCTACAAATATAAGCCAAGGTGTTTATGAGTTCGTTCTTAATAAAAACACGAATCTTACACGTAAACTTTCAATGTAAATGAAACCTTTGGCTTTGGGAACGCGTAAAATAGCTTATTAATCGAATGCATGTAATAAGTCATAGTTAATAAGTGTTAACGAGTGTAAAATGAGACGGTTAAAAACCCTAAGAACGAACTAGTGAACCAAGGGAGCTTGCGGGTCACTTGGGGGCTTGGCAGCCCAGTGCGAGAGCCCAACGGGCCCAACAGCCCATTTCCTTTGAAGTCTTAGCTTAATAATAAGCACCCCAAGCTTATTTAGAGGTCTATAAGGCTTATTTGATTCACATGGATCTTGTCATGTCGTGAGAAGCCCCAACCGAACCCTTAATGGACTCACTAGCCCATTAACGAGCCATATTCGAGCGATAAGCTCACAATAAGCTCAAAGCAGCTTATTGATGAACTCTCATAAGCTAGATGGACTTAATGGACCCAAATATAGTTAACGGACCCTAATGGATCAAACCAAAACCTTTAAAATCCATTCGGACCCTTAATGGGCCCAACAGCCCATTAACGAGAGCTTATTAGCTTATTTGGATAAGCTGGACCAAAAACATATTTAATAAGCTTAAAAAGGGTAGAAAATAAGCTAGGAATGCTAAGTGGACCTTTGTATTCAATTCGGGTTGAGATATTAGGCTCACGAGCCCAATAAGCTCGAAAAAGGCCAAAATAAGCTCTCCCGAGCTTATTTCTAACTTAACAGACTTGAATAAGCTTAAAGGAGCATTTGTGCTTTTCAAACTAAAACAAGGACCCTTAGAACAATTAATGGACTTAATGGGCCCAATAAGGCCCATTAAGCCAAAATAAGCTCGTTAAAGCTAATATATAAGCTAGGGCAGCTTATATGACTTATTTGGACTTAATTAAACATAATGCCACTTGTTGGGATTTAATTGGAGTAAAAATGCAATTTTTACAAAGTCAGAGGACTAAAAGTGCCAATTTATAAACTTAAGGGTCAAAACAGTCATTTACTAAATTTAACAAGTCCAGGGACTGTTTTTGTCAATTCTGGAAACTAGGGGGCTGTTTCAAACCTATAAGGACCTAAAGTGTAACTTTGTAAAGTTAAAGGACTAAAAGTGTAATTATTGAAACTTGAGGGTTTAAAATGTAAATATGGTATAATTCCCTAACATTAGGGCTGTTTTTTTGGTAAATCTATAAGAAAACCTAAGGGTATTTTGTGAACGAAGGTGAAATATTTAAACACTTAACGAATCGGGCAAATTATAATATATTCGGATATTATTCGGTTTTGAATAACGGCTTAATAAATAAGAACATTTATTAACAAAATATATACGTTTCCCAAGAGCCATCATGAATTTCAAATACAATAATCATGTGCACCACCACACAAGTGATAACAGTATATATAAACTTATAATTGAATTTAGTTTATACACTGAGTCGTTAGCCTAAATATGTAGACTAAGACTTGACCGTATTTACTTAGGTATTTGACAGTGTGATTCATTGCTATACTTGGATATATAATATCATTCAGAGGACTACCTGTTGAGGTGAGTTCATAGCCCCATGTTTTACAATTATTTAAATGATTTACATCTTTGGGGTGAGAACATGCTTGTTTTACAAATTAGACGCAAGTGTACATTTTATACAATGATTACGTGTTTGCCTAAGTAGCAATAACCCACTGAGCCCTTTATCATGAACTGTCAATTACTGGATTGTGAGCGCGAATGTTATAGATAGATCTATTTGGGATTGACATCCCTGTTCGGGTTGATTAGTTTTCAACAGATCGAACGATATACATGTCGGATTTGGGATGTTGCGGGTTAGAACATCATTCACGGGCATTCATTGGCAATATATTGCATTCATACATGTCGAGCTTCAGTGTCATGAGCTTAGGAAAACGTAATTACTTTTATGATGTTTGCATTTGTTGCTTAATCATACACTTGGAAATCTTGCGGTCCTACTATTGATTTACATAAACCTATGAATTCACCAACTTTATGTTGATATTTTAAGCATGTTTTCTCAGGTCAATAGGCAGGGGTGCTCAGATACATTAGGGGTCAATTCTTTGGAAAGGAGTCCGTACTAAAGATTTAGCGTGTTAAATTTTGGGAACCTTTGTTATAAACCGAATCTTTAATATATTGTCGAACAAATTTGAAGACATGAGCTTATGTATATCCGAACAAGCATTTTGTTAATCCAATGTATCTTTAAAAACGACACGTTAGTGGTCTTGCTCATATCTTGTGCTATTGATCTATGAAGTAACGCCCTCGGATATTCAACATTCCGCTGCATACTCAAATTTGAGGGTGTTACAAATTGGTATCAGAGTCAAGGTTATAGAGAACCAAGTCAAAAGTTTTGTCTAGACTATAACCATTTTCAAACACTGTTTTCACAAATGGGATTTGCGAGGGACATACATACATTACTTGTTTGCATCCAGAAAATATATGCTTACATGACAGCATTGTTTTAGCAATTAGTAGTTACTAAGTGCTTACATGAGTGACTGATATACGTGTAGATGATCGTATTACGTATATTATGTAAGACTCTTATAATTAAAGCTTATAGACATATCATACCGATCTTTCCTATAAGTAATACTTATATAGGTTATTTTCGGTTTTTGCAGTAATCATGTCTTCTACGACATCTGCAGTTACCTACAATTCCGTTTACACCGACTCTGAGTCCGGCAGAGCCTTTTGGGGAGCCGACGATGAGGAGATATCTGAGGGAGGCATCCCACGGGTCATCATATTAGGATATGACAGACTCTCGATGCAGCCAGTAGCCCCACCATCACCGAATTACATACCAGGCCCAGAGGATCCACAGACACCACCAGTTCCTCAGGACGAGGATGAGCGTGAGCCTATGTTCGTACAGGCACATGATCCTGACTACGTGCCAGAGCCTATATACCCTGAGTATATACCTTTGGAGGATGAGCATGAGCTTCCAGCTAAGGAGCAGCCATTACCTCCTGTTGATTCACCTACTGCTGAGTCACCCGGATATGTTACTGAGTCGGATCTCGAGGAGGATCCAGAGGAGTACGAGGATGATGAGACAGAGGATGGTCTGGTCGACTATCCTATAGACGGGGAAGATGATGGAGATGATGATGACGGCGATTCATCTGGGGATGACGCTGATGGTGAGGATGAGGATGATGAGGACGAGGAGGAGGAGGAGCACTTAGCTCCGGCCGACTCTACTATTGTTGTACCTGTTGATGAGCCTGTTTTCCCACCTGAGGGAACAGAGCCTGTTATACCACCACCCTCCACTGACATTACTATTGGGGCTAGGATTACCGTCCGGCCTCAGACTTCCATATCCCTTCCACCAGAGGCAGAGGTTGAGAGACTTCTGGCCATGACTACTCCATCACCATCACCACCTATCTCACTATCACCACCCTCTGCAGGAGAGCGCCTTGCTAGGTGCACAGCCCCACCTGCACATTCATCACCACTACCTATGCCATCACCATTACTACCATCATCTGGGTGTCCAACCCAAATCCAGACACTCAGGATAGCATCCACTCAGGCCCTTATTGATGCAGTTACTGCCGCATTACCATCACCTCCACTACCACCACTACCACCATCTCTATACATACCACCACCTGTTGACCGTAGGGATGATATTCCCGAGTCTGAGCAGCCTCCCCGCAAGAGGTTGTATTTGTCCACCCTAGGCTCCAGATACGAGGTCGGGGAGAGTTCTACTGCTAGACCTACCAGAGGTCGGGGGATAGATTATGGATTTGTCAGCACGGTAGATGCTGAAGAGAGGCGACAGGGGATTAGAGATGTTGGGTACGGTATTAGGGATACTTGGGTAGATCCGGCAGAGGCAGTTCTAGAGATAGCACCTATGACCGTGGGAGAGGTCAACACTAGGGTCGTAGGACTTGCTGAGCTCCATGAGCGTGATACACAGGACTTGTATGCTTTACTAGAGGATGCACAAGATGGTAGGTCTCGTATATCACAGCGAGTCGATATGAACTCGCAGCGGGGTCGATTTACTTATGGGGGATAGGATGACTACTCCAGGAGACAGATATTGGATGGTGGGAAGGATGAGTCCTATGCTTCCCGCGAAGACTGGGCACGTTACGAATAGGATTGCAGCCAGGCGACTCAACAGGCTCTTTCCAGACCCATCGTGGATCATGGTGAAAGTGCACAGTGAGACCTAACTACATGCACATCACAGACACAGCTACAAGCTGCATAAGTACTCCATACAGACACAGCAGCACCAGGTACATCGAGACTCGTCTTTCAAATGCAGCATTGTTTGAGTATAGCAGCACTTCAGAGAGACTGATTTTTTTACCGAAGGCCCAGACCATATGGTAGAGGCTCTCCGAGTCATCAGAGACATGAGGCGAGAGATGAGCGACATGCAGGCTGAGTTGTTTAGCACTGCAAGCCACAGAGGAGAGCAAAGACAGCCAAGACCAGAGGCTAGTATTCCAATCACCAGGAGGCTTCTGGGACGCCGACAGTCACATTTTAGCGATTTATGTTATTGTATCATGCTAGCATTGTACAGGCATGTTAAGTATTAGGGGTTTTCCCCGCTAGCATAGCCTTAGATCTTTTGTATTGTATTATGTGTACTCAGACGACTATTTCATGTAAAATTTTCAAAGTTATGAATGAAATGGATGTGTTACTTTGTGCTATATACTCCTCTTGTGTTGATTATCTCATCTATATATTATTATCTTCTGTCATATAACCTCATGTTTTGTCTTTTGTGATCTAGACAAATCATGGCACCTACAACCAGAGGAGGACCAAATACCCCTATCAATGACACCAACCCAAACAACATGACCCCCAAATCTATCCAAGTAATGATCGACCAAACTCTCTTGCGAAACACCACCAATGGAGATGGAAGCCACAGTTCGCACGGGGATAACCGAAGGAACGTGCAAACATATATATCATACACTCATCTACAAGACCTCTCCTCCCCCTCCATCGTTCAGTAGTAACCTAATCGCACGCACTCTACTGTGTGTCTTGTCTTGTGTCTCCTATCCCACTGACATACAACTATCCTCATAAGTGTCCCCCATCCTATCAGCCTACTCTAATTGACCTGTCTCGTGTACCCACGTGTTAAGTATAGATACAAGCTGACCACGTCATACGTAGATGTCCAGCACCCATCAGAGAGTCACGCACTCTGCCAAAATTATTGTAGTCTGTGATATACTTTAGACCACTCTGTGTCACACCAATGTTGTCTAGTGTACTAGCCCTAGACCACGTCGCTAAAGACACCTATTACCATCGAATCATTGCGTGTGCCTGAGACATAGTGAGTCCATTACCTACACACGCGAAAAAACACATATTATATTGACTCACTGACTCGAACTTAGACACCCAGTCTCACTCATGTCAATCACCCAACACACGCTATTATTGTCACTTATTGAGACAACACATCCTTCGTATGACATACATATGCATCATATACACTCTCGCCAAAGATGTAAGCCAGCCTAGCACCCCCCCTCGGTCGCTTCTACATTGTCACTATAATACTACATATACTACAACCATACTAGAAGAACTGTCCACAAACTCTTGAGCAACCATGTGTCACAGATGATCATATACTCAACCCGAGACCACGCTATAACACCATACAAGACTACAAAGTGCAGAATCTCCACCCCTCCAGTACATCAAGCCACGTCATCCACACTACCTGTAAAACTATAGTCCCTACCGTACTAGACATTGTACTACCATACATGTCTAATACACGTAACTCTAAACCACCTTATGATAGTGTGGTACATGTCACGGAATCGCTCGCAACCTATCCACATCTCGTTAGACGACATGTTCAAGAATCCACCTACACCCACATATCTGTCATACCAGACTAGTCGCAGCTCCTGAGAGACCCCAGACCATTAAACTACATATCCATCAAGATAGATCATCGTCTCATACGATAGCTTAGAACAACACCACTCCAAACTATACCTAAACATACAATTCAGTATCACACACTCCCACAGACTGAGTAACACGACAACACCCGACTACACCTGCTACCATCTAATGTCGACAGTCCATATATAACCCTATAGTGCACACCTAACAACTACACCATATAACCACACTCTAATACATAGTAAGAACTATAAATGAAAGTATAGTGTGTATATACGTTTAGATTTAGCGAGAGAAGAGACTCAGAGAGATGACCAGAGATCAGAACGAAGCCCGCTCGCGTGCACCTGTGCTGGTCCACCCACTATGACTTCGGTACACCCACCATGTCACATCGTGCACCCCACTCACAATCTCCTTCCAGTGTGTAAAACCGTCACTCAGCACCCATCTCCCTACGAATACCTAGACCATCACTAGAAGTGTGCAGATGAGCACACAGAGATGAGATGAGAAGAATTCCCGCCGATCGACTTGCCTCGCTCTCTAAGACATATGGGTCCGGGAGTAGACACCACGCACTCACTTAGGTGACTAATGTGTACTAGCAACTGTAGTATATTATCCACTAGTAGTGAAATATCTCATAGTGTCTGTTAGCCTCGTCTAGCGACTGTGTTAAGCACTCAGTTATTGACACGCCAATCACGCGAAATTGTCATCTAGATAGTCATAAAAGATCACACTAAGATGCATACTCAAACAAAGAAGCAAAATATCTACAATAAGAGCGCGAAGTCATAAAATCTGCCAAACTTCTAAGTGTAGTATGTGGTCTATCATATCTCCGACTCTCACTGCCACCTCAGATAGACTCGGCTAGTCGAGATTGATACAGACTCTCGCAATTGTCTTGTGTTTGGTGTGATGAGAGATTGAGCTCATCGCTCGCGTGACTAATGGGCTAGGTCTCATCGCGGCCGTTGAGTTCGGTCTGTATAAGAGGACGAGATTGTGCGCTCTGAGAGCCGCTCAGCTGTCTTTGTTTCGTTTGCTGATGACTTGATCAACTCTCGGCGGCATATGAGATGTCAGTTAGGGTCACTTACACTCATAGATGCTCGTTACTGTATTTTCATACGCTCTGCGTGTGTGTCACTCCTCTATCATAGGTTGCCTCGCACTCGTATTGTAGACAGTTGATTGAGTCTCATAATCGAGAGCTCTATCGAAGAGCGTAATTACGCGCTGTAGTGAGTGTTAGCTCATGAAGAAGTCGGAGGCACTGTATGTGGACAATTGTACCCGCGCTATCTAATCATTCGTGTGCACGCAGACCGCTCTCGCATGTCTAATGTGAGCCTCGTCGCGAGACACGTGGTCTGAGTGATATAGAAATTGCCATGGAGCATAGGATCTAAAAGGTATGATTAGAAGAGACTATGAGAGAGTAAGCTCGACCGAGCCTCTCGCATACAGAATGCAGATGATAGTAGAACATATGTGGAGAATCTCAAGAGAGAGAAAGATATCTGTTGAAGTTGTGATGTGGCTGAAGTAGACACGCGAATAGTACGCAATGACACTGCATTAAATTCTCGCGAAATTATCTGTTGAGACTCGGACTAAAGAATGAGTGTTCGAGATGCTGCACGAGATGTGGCGAGGTTGTGAGTGTGGTGTGTCGCGCTGATGAGGTCTTGATCATTTCTTCAGCTTCTGGAGAGGTCCTCTGAATGTAGCCTAGTTTTCTGATGAGTTGAGCAGTGGAGGCTAGATGGAAGTCATTCTCCCTCTGAAAGACTAAGTCATAGTTCCCATTGTAGTAGAAAATTCTTGATTCAGGTTCAGTGATGACTAGTCCTCTGGACCCATCAAACCCCTTTGAAGGACGAATCAGTTCTTATGCAATTTCTATCTCTATGATTGTCTTAGTTACAAATACTTCTTTGATAATCTCAAAGGTTCTTTTCTTTTCTTTTTAGTAGCTGAGAGTCCAACGGCTGTTAGCTTAGGTGGAGGAGGGAGGCCAAGTTTTCCAGATTGAGCCTTTACCCACTCAAATTTGGCTTTGAGACTTCTTAGTAAAATGTCATTTGCTTTGCTTTTACCTTTTGATGCCAGAGCTTGTATTTCAATCCATTCACTAAATCCCAGTTGCTTTAACCCAAACTTTTGCATGACTGTGAGACTTTACAAAGGCTTGATTGTCTCATTCTAATCTGATGGTTACATCTTTGGTGGATTTGGTATATTTGTAGATGATTTGTGTTTCGTCCTTGGTTAGCTCTGAATGAAATGTAATGTTTGTACTCTGCAAGCATCTTGGCTCTTTTAGCTTCATACTCTACCATCTTCGTAGGTTGAGCTTGAACGTTGATTTTCTCCAGTGATCTTTTAGACTTCTCCTCTGCAGCCTTTAGATCAACAACTCTCTTCATTGCTCTTAGTTTCTCTTGATGAACTGCCGTAGATTAAGCATGTTGGGATCTGATCCACCTTGTTCTATCAGAGGTAAGATTTTCTTCAATGGTTCTTCCTCAGTGGCAATGCCTTTTCCTTTTCTTTCAACTCTAGGAGGAGTTGGATCTTTAGGAGGAGTTGAGACTCTAGGAAGTTCAAGTAGGATTGTTCTCAGAGGTGTTGGTGTAGGGATTAGAACCTTCAGTCTTTTTGTTGGTGGTTCATCATCTGAAGTCTTTTCTTCTAAGGCATGAATGATCATAGTACCCTCTGTATTAACCTTTTCAGCTGCACTCTCTTGATTTTCATTTGCATTCTCTGCTTTATTTTCAGATTGTTGCTCCCCTTGAACATTTGCTTCCTCTGCTTGTTCAGGATTAACTTCCTCTAATTTTTCAGGGTTTTTCTTTTCACATTTCTCCCCCTCAGCATTAGTTTGTTTAAGGACTTCTGCTGATTTTAGAAGGGAAACCATATCCGCTATCTGCCTTTTGAGATTAGAGACATTATCAGAGTTGTTGTGAGTAGAGGTCATCAGGGATTCTAGCCTCTCAGTGACCTTGCTATTCCTATTCGAACTTTTGCCTTGACCTTCTTTCCTATCAATGTATGCATAACTTTGCTGAGTTCTTTTTGTAAGTGGATAAATTTGTTGGCTTCCAGCTTGTTGAAGGCATTAAGTTCTTTGTTCAGAGGTTTGATAAAGAGTGCAAGAATCTGAGCTTTTAAAGTTTGTTGAACTTGTTCATCAAAGACTGGTAGATTTTCTTCAACAGAGGTTTTGACAGATTCTTTGATGACGTCCTTGACTATATTAGGGAGAGTGGTCTTCAGAGCATCTGATAGAAGTCTAGACAACTGTTCTTTAAGAGTCTCAGTAATCAAAGTTGGTACAAAGGACTGGATTTCAGAGACTTTGTTGGTGATGTGTGATTCCAACTGACCAACTTTGTTAGAGAGAGAGGTGATTACAGCCTAAAGATGACCAAGAGTGTCTGATGGCTTGTCAGTCAGAGATATTATTAACATTAGTTTCTCATTGTAGCCTCTGATAGAGAGTTGATTGGATTATTCCTCATTTGGCCCAAGAGTGTAGGTCAGAGTCTTCTTGAGATGAAGTTACTCTCGACACGGATCTTATAGTAACACTCCCAATCGAAATGCTGAAATGTACGAGTCTAGTGAGCAGGAGGTGAATACAAGACGTTAGACCACATCCGCAAGTGTGCGGTGAGTAAAAGAGAGCGTAGAAGAGGTGTGTGAGAGTGAGAGATAGAGAATCTCTCCTGATTCAGTGTCATAGACGAGCTCAGTACTGCTCATATCAGCTACGCAGAGAAATGTCAGAGCTTCTCTCACGATGACGTGATGCTGACTAGACGATGTACACTGACTGCAGGAAAGAAAGTGCCGGCTGAGCTTTACAAAGCCCATGTGAACAGGATATTATACATCGGAAAGCAAAAGATAACAGGGAAATCAAAGGATATGATACAACACCAGGTTACAAAGATATCATAATTACATGATCATAGGGATAAAAAATATAAGGTAAGACAAATCTGAATATCAAATCATAGGGTTAATGGTAAGATGATATCAGGCGAATCAAATTAGGGTTAAGTTTAATCACCAAGCCCATAACAAATCATTCAACAGTGACCATGGAGTCCACTGAGCTCCAAAAGTCTGTTTGAAAGACGTGGATTGCACCCATATCATCAGTACCAAATATTCCAAATATCATAAATGTCATAATCCCATAGAATACTATAACAAAATCTAGGATGCATCCATAAGCCCCTTTAAACAAATAATAGTCTTCATAATGCGATTAATATCAATGGGGTACGGTGCGAGAAATCAACTCACTCAACACATGAGTCATGCCAAAGGTGCATCAATGACTATGGCATGTCCTTCATGGCTGGAATACAAAATAGTGGCCTTGGTTTTCTCAAACTGAAGGGTTCAAAGAAAAGTCATTATCAAGTTCATTTCAAAGGAATCATAGCAAAGGTTAATATCAAAGGTTCAAATATCAAAGTCAAATATCAAGGAATAGCATTGCAGGGTTCAAATGGAACATAATAGCAGATCTTATAAGAAAGCCAAAAATAAAGGCTCAGAGCAATGTAGCAAATCAAATGAGAATCAAAGATAGAGAGAATCATGTTCATGAGAAACCTTAACGTAAGGTAAGATATCTGTATCTTATTCCGAAGCAAAGCAAAATCAAAGAAACACTACAGAAATAACATATCACTCCATCTTGACCGAAACTAAGAAACTGATGAATTCGAATTAACGAAAACCATTCATTTAGTTATACTTTCTATTTTAGAAACTTACTATTTTAGTAACTTTCCATTTTTTGTAACTTTCCATTTTTTGTACCTTTTACATTTTTAGTAAATTTCATTTTTTGTAACTTTCTATTTTTAAAATCTTTCCATTTTAGTAACTTTCTATTTTAGAAACTTTCCATTTTTAGTTTAACTTTCTATTTTTTAGATAGCTTCCATTTTTGTAACTTTCTATTTTTAGAAACTTTCCATTTTTTTGTAACATTCATCATTTGAGATTCTATTAAGTATTTTAAATAGCTTAGGGACTTAATATGCCAACCTTACAAGTTATTAAGGTTATTTATTGGACAACTTCCATGATTTTAGGGTTTAATATGCCAAATAAAAAATTTCAAGGTTAAAAGTTGTAAATATCAAGTTTTTATTGTATTCAGATTATACTTCCATTTTATGTATTTAAAAGTCAAACCCTTAATTTTACATAATTTACTATTTAGTCATTTTTGGTTTATTAATTACTTTAAAATTATCTTTAATTATTCATATTACAAAAAAGCCTTTTTAGATTCAAATCTAACAAAACATCATATATCTTTAATTACTAACCTAAACCTTATGCTTTTCAGGATTTACAAATATTTAGTCCCTCTCATTTTAATTAATTACTTTCTAAATACATATATATTGAAATTAACCATTTTTAAATCCAAAATATTATCAAAATGACATTTATACCCCAACTTATTTTATACAGATATTCCTAAGTATAATAACATGTTCTTAAAATAGACCCATAGTTCAGGAAATTACATAAAAGTCCTTATACCTTTTAAACATAATCGATCTAACTTTATTATTCACAATAAACCTTAATCAAATTTCCACAATCACAAAAAACAATTATCTTACAATCATTGGCATTAATTATCACCTGAAAAAATAACAAAACCCTAACCCTAATTCATTTTAACCATTTTTCTTCCCTTTTTCCTCATTTTCAAATTCGGGCAGAATACAATGAAATCTCAAAAATCATTCGAATCATGTATAAATTATTCAACAATTTCTATGAGTTAATATGTGATATGAAAAACACAGAAAATAAAAAATAATTTTACCAATATTTTATATACGATTCATTTTCATTTTATACTTAGGGTTTTGAATATGTTTCATTATAAAATCAAATAAATGCCACGGACATTTTTTCTCAGTTTATTAACATTATTAATATGATGAAACATAAGTTATAAAATTACCTTTGATGGCCCTTGATGATTTTATGATTAATTCATTTTAACCATTTCTTTCCCTTTTTCCTCTATTTTCGAATTCGGTAATCACCATTAAATCTCCAATAATCATTTTAACCACACTCCTTAGTCTTCAAATGATCTTGGAAAAATTCGTCCTTGCCTTGGAAAATTCGTTTGCCGTCACTTTGGTATTTTAGGGTTTTGGTGCATTTGTTTTTAATGATTTAACAAATGAAAAATGAAATAAAGATGTGATAAACTTATTTGGCCGAGTCCTAGGGGCTTTAAAATAGGTTTTAAATCAGATTTAATTATTTTCATAATTATTTTATATTTATCCACATTTTATTTAATTAATTTTGTAATGTATAAGTTAATTAAATACATATATAAATTCGGCACATATACTTATAATAATTTTAATTATTTTCATTGTATAACATAAAGTATTTTGATCTTACAAAAATTTTCATAATTGCCATATATTGTATTTTCATAATTTTTAACATTTAAATGAATTTTATTCATGCTTTAATGAATTTTTCTTGCATTAGGGGTATTTTGGTAATTTCATATTTGTTGAGATTTTTAGGTTTTACACCTTTTGAGGATGTGGAGGAAATTAGTTCTCGATTTGCAAATACTCTCTATGTGTATTTCATTGGTAAGCTTCTAGCGTTTTCGTTAGTGGAGAATTATGTTAAAAATACTTGGGCTAAGTTTGGTTTGAAGCGTGTTATGCTTGATGACAGCTTTTTTCTATTTCAATTTGAGACTCGTGAAGGGATGGAGAGCGTGTTAGAAAACGGCCCATGGCTAATTAGACTTGTTCCGCTTTTTCTAAACATTTGGACGCCTAACACGATCTTGAAAAAGGAAGAGATTCGCGAGGCTCCTGTTTGGATTAAACTACATCATGTGCCAATTGTCGCTTATTCAGAAGTTAGACTTAGTTTGATTACTACACAAATTGGTAAGCCTATCATGTTAGACTCCTACACAAGTAGTATGTGCTTAAAATCGTGGGGGGAAAAGGAATATGTGAGGGCATTGATTGAGGTTTCATCGGAAACTGAACTTATAGAGAGTATTGTGATTACTATTCCGCATGGAGATAGGAAAGGACATTAGTTAGCTACCATTAACATTGAGTATGAATGGAAGCATCCCCGATGTTCTTTGTGCAATATATTTGATCATTGTGTTGATTCATGTCCTAAAGTTCTAAGGGAAAGTACAAAAGTGATTAAGAAAGATGATGAGGGTTTTACTGTGGTTAAGAAGAAGAAGAATAAGTCCAAGAATGCTCAAGTTGATGGCATTCGTCTTACTAAACCATCTCTAAACCTTCATTATAAGCGTGTTGACAAGGGTGAGTCGTCTAAGACTCAACAAACTAGTAACACTAGTAGGGCTACGGATACTATTCAAAATAAAGACGAAACGGATTTGATCAATCCTAGTTCTACTACTGTTCAAAGTTCGTTGAAATATGTTCCAAAGCCTAACAAGACTAGTGTGGATTTAAAGAACCCATTCTCTAGCCTCTCTGACGAGGATGCCTCGGCTTGGGGTGATGAAGCTACATAGAATAATGCCAAACAAGTCTTTGAAATCATTAACGAAAGTAATACTGAAGAGGTACATGAGCTTGTGCTGGAGGACTCTAATGGCATGTGTATTGTGGATAACGTAATTACGGAGGCAAGCACTCCCGCTGTTGGTGTTACTCATGATTAATATTGGCTCATGGAACATAAGGGGTCTGAATTTCTCCCCGAAACAAAATGAGATTCGGCATATTATTTCTGAGAATAATTTAGCGATTTGTGCTATTCTTGAGACTCATGTAGACTCTTCTAATCTTCATAAAATATGTCCGCTGGTCTTTAGGCATTGGGATTGGACTTCAAACGGGAACTTATGTGATAAAGGTACTAGGATCATTCTTAGATGGAACCACAACGATGTTACTGTTGACGTTATTGATCAGATTGACCAGGCTATTCACACTCGCATTTGGTTAAAGAATGATCGGAAGGAAATCTTTTGCACTTTTGTGTATGCCCATAATAAGTATACTTAACGGCGCTTGCTGTGGCAGAATTTGATGGTCCATAAACACTTTGTTCGTGATCGGCCATGGTGTTTATTGGGCGACTTCAATTCTGCTTTATATTTGGTGGATAAAGCGGCTGGTGTTTCTTCGATTGATATATCAATGCGTGAATTTAAGGAATGTGTTGATGATATTGTTGTTTTGGATGTGCAAAGCTCGGGTCTACACTTCACTTGGAACCAGAAACCGAGAGGAAAAGATGGGGTGCTTAAGAAAATTGATCGTATCATGGCTAATTTTTATTTCAATGATATTTTTGTAGGCGCTCATGCTATCTTTAAGCCCTATCGGATTTCAGATCATGCTCCTTTGGTTCTTTGCATTCCCACTAATGCCAAGAAGAACCCGAAGCCGATTAAATTTTTTAACATTCTTACGAGTCATGACAGGTTTCGTGGAGTTGTAGCTGATATTTGGTCCATTCGTGTAAGCGGATTTGCCATGTTCAAGGTTACTCAGAAGCTTAAACAGCTTAAGAAGCCTTTTCGTAAGCTCCTCTATGAGAACGGTAATCTTCATGCCAATGCTGCTCGTTTTAGAGATGAGCTCGATCGTATCCAGTTAGCTTTGGATGTGGATCCTTTCAACAGCTCATTAAGAGAAGAAGAGGCCATATTTGTTGATGCTTTCAATGAGGCGCTTGTTCTTCAGGAAAAATTTCTTAAACAGAAAGCTAAGGTGGATTGGTTACGGGATGGGGATTCTAACACTACCTATTTCCATAAAGCTGTAAAGAGTCGTATTATCAAAAATCGGATAGATGTGGTTACGAATTGTGCTGGTCTCCTATTTGAAAATGAGAGAGTGGCTGATGCATTCGTCTCTCATTATGAGTAGTTCCTCGGCTAAGCGGGTACTACACAGACTTTTGATGCGGCTGATTTGTTTCTTAACAGGTTGGATACTCAGGATGCTTTGTATATGACTCGTGCGATCACTCGTCAAGAAATTAAGGAGGCCTTATTTTCTATGGGAAATGACAAGGCCCCGGGGCCGGATGGTTACACATCAGCGTTCTTTAAAGAAGCTTGGGATATTATTGCGGATGATGTTACTAGTGCGGTCTCGGAATTCTTCATTAATGGTCGTCTTCTCAAAGAATTAAACCATACCATTATTGCTCTTATTCCTAAAGTCAGATACCATGCTCGTGTCAATGATTATCGTCCTATCTCCTATTGCAATGTCTAATTTAAATGCATAAGTAAGATCATTGCTAACCGGATAAAGGAGTCATTAAAAGTTCTTGTTAACCCCAACCAATCTGCCTTTGTTCCGGGACGTAGCATCTCGGATAACATTCTTTTAACGCAAGAGCTTATGCATAATTATCATTTGGATCGTGGTACGCCCAGGTGTGCTTTTAAAGTTGATATCCAAAAAGCCTACGACACGGTGGATTAGGAATTTTTAAAGGTTATTCTGAATGGTTTTGGGTTCCATGATCGTATGGTAAAGTGGATAATGGAGTGTGTTTCTACGGCCTCATATTCCATCTCTATCAATGGTGACCTCCATGGGTACTTTAAAGAGAAGCGTGGGCTTCGGCAAGGCGATCCGTTGTCTCCGTATCTATTTACCCTTGTTAGGGAGGTGCTTACTCTCATGCTTCATAGGAGAGTTAGAAATGCTAAATTCACGTATCATAGATATTGTTCGCGGCTCAATCTCATTAACCTTTGTTTTGCGGATGATCTTTTCTTGTTTGCTCATGGGGATGCTCAGTCTACGTGTGTTATCAAGGAGGCGTTGGAGGAGTTTAAACATGCTTCGGGATTGTATCCCGAAAAGTACGGCTTATTTTTGTAACGTGCTAAACCATGTTAAATGTTCTATTCTGGATATTCTCCCCTTCGAGGAGGGTCGTCTTCCCGTTAAATACCTTGGAGTCCCTTTGATTTCTTCAAGGCTTATTTTCCAGGATTGTAAGGAGTTGATTGAAAAAGTTGAAGCTCGTATTCAGGATTGTAAAAACAAACCTCTTTCGTTCGCGGGCAGATTACAACTTATTAAATCTGTTATTGGATCTATGCACGTATAGTGGGCCTCCGTTTTCATTATTCCTAATCGAGTTATTCTCGATTTGGAGCAGATTATGAGGTCGTTTCTTTGGTGTCAAGATAGGCGCAAAGGGAAATCTAAAGTTGCTTGGGAGTTAGTTTGCCTTCCTAGAGATGAAGGGGGTCTCGGGTTGCGTAGGCTTGATTGCTTCAACAAAGCCTTGATAGTTTCTCACCTTTGGAATTTAATCTCTATGAAAGAGTCGCTTTGGGTCAAGTGGGTTCATGCGTATAAGCTGAGAGGTCGAAGTTTTTGGGACGTCCCAATTCGTGGTGAGATCTCATGGGGGTGGCGAAAAGTCCTTCAGTTGCGTCCCTTGATTAGAGAGTTCGTTTGGCATAATATTGGGGATGGAGCTCTCACGTCTCTATGGTTTGATAGATGGTGTCCTAATAGTCCTCTTGCTAACACTATCTCTACTCAGGATATTCATCGAGCAGGTCTAAATCTGGATTCTAGGGTTTGCGACATCGTACAAAATGATGGGTGGTCTTGGCCTGATTATTTGGTGAGCAAATACCCCTTTCTTGATCAGATTGTCATGCCTAATAGATCTCACAGGTCTGATGCTATCGAATGGAGGGACGAGACTGGTGTTGTTAAGCCATTCTCGGTTAGCATGGTTTGGGAAGCTATTCGGCATAGGCATGTTAAAGTCCCTTGGTCCGATATTATGTGGTTTTCCTCGTCTATCCCACGTCACGCTTGTCACCTTTGGCTTGTCTTTTGGCAACGTCTAAAGACTCAAGACAGAATTCGTAATTGGGAGCTCTCGGGGGATCTCTCCTCTACGTGCACTTTATGTGAGACTCAAATGGATACACATGAACACTTGTTTTTTGAATGCTCATTCTCGCAGCAAGTCTTGTATCATATGAAGATGTATGCTGACATTGCCTCGGATCATGTGTTTAGTCATATTGTTGCAGATTTACTTTCTTTTGCTAATAGAAGGTCTTCGAGGAGTGTTATCTCCAAGTTAGTGGTGGCGGCTTGTGCTTACTTCATTTGGCAAGAAAGAAACTCCCGTCTCTTTAAGAAGAAGAAAAGGCTTGTGAAACAGGTGGCTGATTGCATTTATGTTTCTATCCGACTCAAGCTTCTTTCCAGTAGGTTCAAAAGATCTACTGAAAGTTTGATGTTTGCTCGGCTATGGCAGCTCCCTGATTCTATTTTTAAATGATGATTGTTATGTGGTATTTTCCAATTGGGGTAATTGGTTTTGTTATTGGTTGTTAATCTCACATGGCATGTCGTGTGATTTAGTGGTTGTTCAAGCTCTCGCTTGAGGTTAATGTGGTACTTCAGCCACATTTCATTGTACTTCATGACTTTTTGGGAGTTAATATATTTTACCGGGTTTAGTCCCCGTTACCCAAAAAAAACGTACAAAAATGAGTAAAACGGACGAAAACGGAAGAAATCGTATGAAAACGTATCAAAACGTACGAAAACGAATAAAAACT
>BQNB010060220.1:0-37013 GCA_026074375.1 Tanacetum coccineum
TGTCAAGGATCAACTATGTTCCTCTTGTGAAGTGAGTAAAGCAAAAAGAAGTTCATTTAAGACAAAGGCTGTTCCAAGTTCAAAAGGAAGGCTAAATTTGCTTCATATAGACTTATGTGGTCCGATGTAGATTGCAAGTATAAATGGGAAAAAATACATTCTGGTAATTGTTGATAACTACTCTAGATATACTTGGACCATCTACGATCCAAGGATGAAACATCAAAGGTTCTAAAAGATTTTCTCAATATGATTCAATGCAATCTTCAAGCTTAAGTGATTTATGTTTGAACTGACAGAGGCATGAAGTTCTTAAACAAGACACTCCATGCATATTTCAAAGAAGAAGGAATTGAGCATCAAACTTCTACTCCTTGAACACCTGAATAGAACGGCATTGTCAAAAGATGAAACCGCACTCTGGTTGAGGCTGCTCGAACGATGCTTTCGGCTTCTAAACTTCCTTTGTTCTTTTAGGCTGAAGCAATTACAACCGCATGCTATACTCAAAACAGATCAATCGTAATCCCGACACATGATAAGACTGCATATCACATCATCAATGACTGGAAACCTTCAATTCGACACCTTCACATCTTTGGTTGCACCTGTTATTTAACCAGAGATGGTGAAAATCTTGACAAGATGAAAGAAAAAGGGGATCCATGCATTCTAGTGAGATACTCCACTCAGTCTAAGGGATATAGAGTTTACAATAAGAGAACCCAATTGATAGTTGAATCCGTACATCTTGATGAAATCAAAGAGATGTTTGAGACGTCTGTTGATAATAACACTTCAGGCCACGTTCTCCAACGAAAAAAGGCGTCAGACTATGACAACTCTGGCCCCGCATCCCAACTACAAAATGTTTCTCCTTCAGTAGATACAACAGCTCTGACACAAAATGAGTTAGATCTTCTTTTCGGTCCTTTGTATGATGAATTTTTCCCTACAGGTACTTCAAGTGTCAACAAGTCTTCTTCTTCCACCGACAATTCTAAACAACAAGACACGCCACCTACAATGAATATTCAATCTTCAACAGAACCAACAAATCCAACAAATGTTAATGTTGAGGAAAACAACAATAATCAAGCAGTAAATACATAGTTCTAACATGATGAATTTATCAATCCTTTATGTACACCAATACGAGAAATTGTTGAGTCTTCCTCGCGCAATATTGATAATTCAAATATGCATACCTTCTATCAACCACACGATTCCGAATACCGATGGACAAAAGATCACCTGCTAGAACAAGTTCGTAGAAATCCATCCAAGCCAGTGCAAACAAGACAACAACTTGCAACAGATCCTGAAATGTGTATGTTCGTGCTCACCGTGAGTATTGCTGAATCGAAAAACATTAAGGAGGCAATGGCTGATTTCGCATGGATAGAGGCAATGTAGGAAGAACTTCATCAATTTGACAGACTACAAGTCTGGGAACTCGTCGACAAACGCTTTGGCAAGACTGTAATCAAGCTAAAGTGGTTATGGAAGAACAAAAAGGATGAAGATCAAACTGTAATTCGCAATAAGGCATGACTTGTAGCTAAGGGTTATGCTCAGGAAGAGGGTATTAATTTCGGAGAGTCTTTTGCTCCAGTTGCTCGCTTAGAAGCTGCTTGGATTTTCGTTGCCTACGCTGCACACAAGTCTTTTCCAATTTATCAGATGGATGTTAAAATGGCATTTCTCAATGGTCTATTGAAGGAGGAGGTTTATGTTAGACAACCAGATGGGTTCGTTGATCCTGATCATCCAGAAAAAGTTTACCATCTAAGGAAAGCTCTATATGAATTGAAGCAAGCTCTAAGAGCCTATTATGATGAACTCTCAAATTTCCTGATGTACAAAGGTTTTACTAACGGTACCATTGACCCTACTTTATTCACGATAAGATACGGGAAGTACATTCTACTTGTGCAAATTTACGTCAGTGACATTATTTTCGGGTCTACAAACCTAAATTTTCCAAAAGATTTGAAAAATTAATGCACGGTAGATTTGAGATATCCTTAATGGGGGAAATGAAATTCTTTATAAGACTTCAGATCCACCAAAAGATTTGAAAAATTAATGCACAGTAGATTTGAAAAAGTACGCTTTAGAAATACTTAAAAAACATGGTATGGATAAATGTGATATCGTTGGTAGACCAATGGATACTAAACCTAAACTGGATGCAGACTTGAGTGGAAAACTCGTAGACCAAACTGACTATCGTAGTAAAATCGGGTCACTCATGTATCTGACATCTAGTAGACCAGACATAGTGCAAACAATATGTTATTGTGCACGTTATTAAGCAAGACCGATTGAAAAACACCTCAAAGAGGTTAAAAGGATCTTTTGATACTTGAGGGGTACCATTAACATGCAGATGCCGACCATGCCGGATGTCTTGATACTCGCAAAAGTACTTCTATAGGAATACAGTTCCTAGGTGATAAATTAGTCAGTTATATGTCAAAGAAGCAGGACTGCACTGCAATGTCATCAGCAAAAGCCGAGTACGTGGCATTATCTGCAAGTTGTGCTCAAGTAATGTAGCTGCGGACACAACTTAAGGATTATGGCTTCAACTATAACAAAATACCATTGTGTTGCGACTCTCGGTCAGCTATAGCAATCTCATGCAACCCCGTGCAGCACTCCCGTACCAAGCACATCCATACTCGCTACCATTTTATCAAGGAACATGTTGAAACGGTATAATTGAATTGTACTTTGTCAGAACTAAATACCAATTAGCTGATATATTTACTAAAGCCTTACCCGAAGATAGGTTTCAGTATCTTGTAAGATGAATTGGTATGAGATGTTTGACTCCAGCAGAACTGGAGGTTCTAGCAAATATATCTGCTTGATATATTCATCAAACATCGACTTTTAAATATTTTTTTAAGAAAATCAAAATACAAAAATATAAAACCTATTAAAACAAATACAAAAATATTAAATATTAAAAAGAAAATACAAAATCAAAAAATCAAAAATTTCCAAAAAGAATCTTCTCAACATGTCTCTTGGAATCGATAACAGTTAGGTGCCTAAAAATGTCGATTAACATTGACACGGATATGTAAATGAAGTTCGAGCAAGAGTTTCAAATGATTTCAAAACATGTCATTTCTAATTTTCTTTATGACTTGTAATCGCTCTCAGATTGCAACTCGGACCTGAACGACAAAGGAGAGTGTACGTTTTAGTGCGCTTATCGTGAGCGATTAGAAGTGAAGTCTTCTAACATGATGTTTTTCAAAATGTTGAACACAATTTTTAAAGAATTTCTCAATGACAATTCAAAATCTTTCAAAATTGTGTGTCCAACACTCTATCCCTCATAAAGTTTGATAAAGACAATTCTTCTACATTTGATGTCATTTTCAAAATGAATCAATGTTTGAGGGGGAGTTTTTCGAAAAACAAAGTTTTAGTGATTTTGGATACATCATCTCACGACAATTCTTATGTATTCAAAACATTATAAATAGTTTTAATAACAACTCAGTAATAATAATGATTACTCAATAGATTGTATGTTATAAGATGATCCAGTGTTTGAGCATAATTTTTCAAGAATTCTTTAATGACAATTCATAATCTTTTAAAATTGTGTGCTCAACACTGCCTCACCCTCATATTTATATTTATTTTACAACTTGGTATCATTTTTTTGGTGTTAAACATATGTAAAATTTAGGGGGAGCAAGAAGAAAAGTTCCACATAATTCATGCCGATAATATTTTCTCACCACAGAATTTTCAAGACAAATTTTAATCACTTGGTATTTTAAAGACTAAATGAATTAGTATTTAAAATAAGGTGAGAAATGTAATTAAAATGTGATCTTGAAAATAATAAGTGATCTAAACGTCTCAAAGTGATTTATACTCTTCAAAAAAGGTTTTATGGTTACGATCTTATACCCAACAACATCTTAATTCATGACGATTCTGAAGTCATAAGGTGGTTAGGTTAGGTATTAGTCCTATGATCCAACCAGAACCGGAGGGATCTACCCAAGGATAGTCCATAATTAGAAATAGCAGTCCTTAGGTATGATTGGAGAAGAATTAGAAACAGGAATAATGCCGACTAAGATTGAGTTAACACTGGAACAATCACAACAAGGTGTTAGTAAGTATTGAAGGGGTTGAAGAATTAAAAAGAAATGTATAGATAAAGGGTGAAAACAAAGAAGCCCTCCACACATTTAGGCAGAAACCTGGTCAATACATAATCTATCAGATTCACAAAGATGAATTCTAGTATTGAAGACAAGACATCATGAACCCAGTGATGCACTGCACAACCCTTCCCAGCCATTTAAGTTTCTCTTAAAAGATACTTGTCTCATTTTTCACGGAGATACACATGACTTCTATTGACTTTCTCACTCTGAGTTACTTGATATTCAATAGGTGGTAGTCTACTCAAGCCTCTGATTACTAAAACCAAAACTCACTAATCGAGTCTAGAGCTAGGAGATCAAAACAATAAATCTCATTAGGACACATTCCATGACAAACACTTGTTGAACATCATTAAGTTCACAAGTTGTTAACAAGATTCCTACGCATTATCCTTGTGATTATTCCAGAACATCTGAGTGATACTATTTAGTATTCACGGTGATGATGGAAATCCTTCTAGAGCCAACATCAAACAAACTCTGCGGTAGGTGACTTGCGAGATTCTATATGAATCAAACTTATAACAACTGGATATCGATTTTTGTCTAGTAAATGAATTGACGGTTTAATCAGAAAGATAGTAACTATCTGATTCACTCTTACCGTGTTGTCGACTTTGAGACGCTCCAGTAACGAGAACGGCTAGTGCAGCTGCAAAACCCTGTCAAGAAGATTCATTTGAATTCTATCTGATCACATGCAGTATTTATACTGATTAACAGGGAACCATGGTTATTGCAACCTTATTCAACGAAGTGACAAAGACACTCTCGTCCATATCTGTTGATTATCACTAACGTAAATCTGCAGGTTACACGGTGGTGGCGGTACCTCTCTCCAGCTGAGTCGGATTCATTACCACATGCTCATGCTCAAACTACAAAGACATACTATAAGCATCAAGATTCAAGAATCAAGAAATCTAAAATTTAAAGACAAAGACTTCCGCAAACTCTGATATTCAAGATCTTCCTTCAAGATATCAAGATTATCAAGACAAAGATTGTCAAGGGAGATTGTTAGCAAGCTTTCAAGATGATGCAAAGTATGAGCATGTTGGTCAAGACACAAGATCGCAAGATGGAAAAGACAACAAAGACAAACAAGGAAAATATTTAAAGATCTCGGAATCAAAGACGAAGTCAAAAGACAATGACAAAGCCTAAAGATCAAATATCACATAGCATGAAGGAACAAGCCTACAACATAATAAAGACCAAAGATTCAAGAACTCAACGACAAAGCAATCTCAAGAAGTTTAAGGAAGCAAGATTTAAGATCTCACCTTAGGAATTTGAAGACCACACATTAGGGGAGATTGTTAGCCTCAAAATATGTTTTTGAACATGGAAGCTTAGAATCTGCAAGAAGCCTCACTTTGGGGGAGATTGTTAGCCTCAAAATATTGAGTCAAACAAGGAAGCTCAGCTACTAATTATGGAAGCTTGCTGTTTACTTAATTATATGTTGTAATAGGCTAGAAAGGGTAAACGAGCTCATTTATGTAAGCTAATTGGTCACGTGTTATGGGCTAAAGCCCAAGTAATCCTGAGCCCGGTCTATGTTACTATCCTAGGCATCCAAGTATTTGTTAGGTAGTATAAATACCCCTTATCCACAATGGAGAAGGGTTGGTTGTCATTTGTAAGATTTCATATATTGATAATCCACCATCTCATCTCTTTCTCTCTCTTGTTTCTCTCTCTAACTTCTCTCTAAACTTCCTTCTCTTTTCTCTTATTAATTCATGTACACGGTATGAAGTGTAAGTGATTATACGGGTTCCTACACTTAAGATATCTTTAACAACATCCTCATTTTTACTTGTGTAAAACAATGTACACAAATCTAGTCTATCATTACATAAGGGACGTTGTTAGCTCTTAAAGTATTAACAGGTTACTAAACTTATTATATCTTTATATGTAGTTATAGTATAGGGACTTGCATTGTATTTACTTGTATATATTAAAAATTTAAAACCGTGAGACTATATAAACCCCTCAAGTATTCACTTGAGGGGTGTGCTTGGTGTGTGTATTGTTTAATAGACATTTTCATTCTTTCGAACTCCGCTCTCTCTCTCAGCCAAATACTAGAATATGTATGTGTTTGACTTGTTTAAGGCTGGGTCTGCTATACTTAATATCTTTTGGCTTATAATAGGTTTAAACCCATTGCATACATACGGTTGTTAAATAATATTTCTCTGTAAATTATGTAAAATATTTTATGTTAGTGCAAATATTACGATATTTAATCTATACGATCCCTTTATGTTTTGGTGATGACAAACATGTAACTTGTAATGCGTAACGTAAAGTGCGCAAGTTACTCGTAATCACAAATCATCAATGCAGTCATGAATCTACATCTCTCGACGTCTCAAGTCTACATCAACACTGTTATTTGTTTGCACCCGAAGTAAATCACGTAAGGTATGTACAAACAACATTAAACTTGTAAGATGATCAAAGAAATAAGCTTTTGTCTTAAACTTTATATTTTTATAAATATAACAAAATAATTTCTCAAAAATTATTTAGATAAATTATTTTTGAATTATAAAGAAATGTTTTATATGGTAATTATTTCAAATTTCAAATATGGCCATTTCCCCCTAAAACAAGTCAGATTTTCACCAGATTTAACCTTCACCACAAAAAGAAAAAAATAGGAGCGTATGTCGAGGCGGTCCCTTAAATATGTCGGCAGCCCCCTAATATATTGGGGGGTCGCCGCTGTCTGACAGACTATTTTTCAGCTCCTAGAAATAGTGGGTCACTTACAACTATTTTTAGAACCTTTTGCACAGATTTTTTCAGTTCTTTCTCTCTCTAAATCTCACTATAGTCTCTCTAAATCTTTGATCATTTAAGTTGGTTAATCTTGTTTAAATGTGATCCAATCTTCTATCATTTCCTTTTTCCCTCAAGTGCCAGAGAAGAACTTTCATCATCGTCAAGATGCGAAGTTATGTATTCTAGTCAGTCCATTTGTAACATTTGTTACATATAGATCGAGTCCATGTCTTCCAATCTTTAGTAGTGTGTAGATCAAAATAGAGTATATATTCAGAAGGGTTAATTGTGTGTTGGTTAGTATTTTAGGCCTCAAAATACATTGGTGAAGTGGTATATTGGTTCTAGCTAAGATTAGGACTCGACATTTAGCTTAGTGTCGAAAAATAATGTAAGCGATGCGGTTTATGTGTTTAGGCCATAAAACACAAGATTTGTTTTGTTGGGCCATAAAACATAACGGGTTTGGTTGTACCCGAAGAAGAACTCGACATCTAGCTTAGTGTCGGAAAATAATGTAAGCAACATTACATGGTTTTCTCCGCCAAAAGGGAGCTTGTAGGTTATTAAAGTAACTCTCAAGTTTGATACTCGGGGAGTGGAGTAGGGCGAAGAGGAGCTTCATGACCAAACCACTATAAATCACCGTGTCCGGTTTGCATTTCTTTTACCTTTTGCTTTACTTATTTCTTTACATTTACCGCTTTACTTTTATACTTGCATTGTGATCATGATTACGTAGATTGTTGTGTATATCATGTTACTTATGGTTGTGTAGTTCTTTGTAGTAAATATTGTGAGTGTGGTTGCATTGTTAGATTATGTATTAGCAATTGTAGATCTATTATCAACAATTCTTATATTACGTCAAAATTGATTGGTGATTTGATACAAAAGATTTAAAGTTTTTAATTGGAAACGTATTCACCCCCCCCCCTTATGGGTTTTACAATTGGTATCAGGAGCCACGTCGCTCTAGTTTTCAAAACAAATAGTTTTTAAAATAGAGTATGATACATGTATCAAATTACCCATGAAGTGGAATTAAATATGAAAAGTGTTTTGTTACTTGACTTGTACTAGTTTTGTTGTTAAATATACCTCTTATACTAGCTTGAATGAAAATATTCACAAAAAGCTTGGAAGTCTCAAGATATGTCTTTCTAAATCCTGAGAGTAGAATTGATGTCTAAAACACGAAATTTATGTGCGGCAACAACTTCTTAAAGTCCTACGTTCTACAGTTAAGTAACCAAATGATTTTGTACACAAAATGTGTTTTTGGGTCACTAGTGGCGGTCCCCTAAATGTTAAGTCGGCCCCCAAATATATCTGGGGGCCGTCACCTTTCCGGGGGTCGTCTATCTGTTTCGTTAGACATTGGCAAACTTCGAAAAATCATATAAAATCAACCGTAAGTCCGTAGAAGTCGTGTCACCCGCCATTTTAAAGGTAATTGAATCTACTTCATTTAGAAACACTTCCAAGACATCATTTAAAACTTAAATAAGTCAGAAATGCAAAATACTACGTAGTGGTCAAAACGTTGTGTTTTGTTTTAACGTAAAACTTGTATTTTGCCTTTTTCTTCGAGTCGGGCATTTCTTATAACACCCCGTGTTTTCCGGTCATTTTACGATGTAATTTATTTCACTATTTTTTTTTAGTCATGTACGCATTTGCTTTTAATTTATTATCGTTAAGTTAAATCGCATAAACTAAAAATCAACAACCAACGTAAACGGGCACCAAACAAATTTAAGTTTACGCCAAGCAAGCAATATATTATTTTTACAAAAGTAATAATCAACCTATTATATTTTATTTTTATTGGTTATGTAAAGTGTTACGTTTCGCAATTAAATACATTTAGGGATACCCGGAAGCACCAATACCTATCTATACCCAACCAAATACCCACAATTATACCCAATATTCAAAAATTATATATTTTAATATTTATATACATACAAAACCGGACCCTATAGAAAACACACAAGGATATTTCTTTTGACTTTACAATTACCATGTGTTATAAACTTCTATAAGCAATATTCATCAACTATCTTACACAACCCACTCCAATCACTTACATTACCATACCAATCACTTACAACTCCATCTCTCCTCCCATGAGTTTCTTACATAATGGTCATTCAAAACTAACCATGGTTAAGTTAAAGTAACCATTAGCTAGTTAAATCTTGCTATAAAAGGCACACTATGCATATAGGAGGTCACCCCTAAAAGTACAACAAAACTTTAATCACTTCATTATTGAGCTCGTAAGGACATTTGATCTCTTGTCCATTTGGGATAGTATATCTTTTGATTCTTCTTACGATTGTCTGTGACTGTGAATTTTGAGTTTCTGAGTTCATCGTCCAAAACATAATCTTACATCATCTTGTGATGGATCGCCATCTTATGCACTTGTGAGAATACATGAATCAGAGTTTGCGAAGCTTTGACACCTTTATGAGGTTTTTCATAACATCATAACAAGTGTAGGTCGTGTCTTGGCATTTGGTTATTTACTTGACAACTCAGGAACTGGGAATTTCCATCTCCATCTCCATCTTTAAGATATCCTGTAATGAAACAGTTAGTAATAAAGAGACAATTGATTTGAAAATACAGACTAAGTGTTTCTTTATGAAGGTTTTGTAACCACTTCGAGAGTTTTGATTGTTTGTCAACTGATCAATAACGTCAATTCTTATACTGGGAAAAAAGATTGATTTACAGAATCGCACCATCGTTTACTTTCCAGTTGGTCACAAGATTGATTCTTTATAGAATTCGAACTCAAGTCACCTACCTAGGTTGATTGTTGATGTTGGTCTAGAGGGATTTCCATCTTCATTGTGAAAAACCATCGTTTCACTAGGTGTTTCTGCAATATCTCAATGATATTGCGTAGGACTGCTTTGGATAGGACTTGTTTCCACAGTGTGTGACAAGACCAAGATATTGGATATGTGTCCTAACGAGATTAATTGCGATCTCTCTGGCTCTTGACTCGATAGTGCATTTTGGTTTTCGTAATCGGAGGCTGGAGCAGAACTAGCACTGTTCTAATATAACTAAATCGATGTGAGAAAGTCATAGATAACGTGTTTAGTCTCCGTGAGAAATGAAACAGAAATCTTTTGAGAGATTCTGAGTGGCTAGGGAGGGTTGTGCATTGCATCACTAGGTCCATGATGTCGATCTTCAATGTCAGCAATCATCTTAGTGATTCTGGCAGCATATGAATTGACCCGGTTTTGCTCTAAGTGAATGAGGGCTCTTCTTTCTTTAACCCCTTTATCTTTACGCATTCTTTTTAATTCTTCAATCCTCCTTCAGTGCTTACGAGACTTCATGGGACTAGGAAACTGGTTGGGTTAATTCTAGTACTAGTTCCATCTCAGTTGGCACTTTTCCCTTATTCTGCTTTTACTCTTTTTTCATGTCATACTAAGCTTCTACTAACTAGTGGATTGTCCCTTGTGTAGATCCCTCCTCCGGTTATGGCTTGGGAATCATTGGAATGGTACTAACCTTACCAACCTTATAACTCCAATTAAGTTAAATGCATGGTCGGTCTTTTGTACATTTCTCCTTTCCAGTAAACCAATTGAAAAATTCAATTAAGTACTTACGATATAAATTTTTTATCAAATCGTTAGTACTCGATTGTTTTTGGACATTTTTCGAAATGCTTCCCCTAAAATGTGCTTCGGTATTCAAAATTGTATAGGCACGTTTGGGCGTGTATATGAGTCCTCATAATCACTGTTATTTCATTTATTAACATATTTTAATCACATTTTCTCCCCCATTATCAAAAATTTTAAACCCTTGTCCTTTTGGATATCAATGATTTAAGATGTTATAAATTGTTGGAGAAAGTGTGACACTTAACTCACAAGTCGTGTATTAAACATGTAATGCTCCACTCAATCGTTGTGGGATATCAATTACTCCTACACTTAATCTCACAAGAGATTAACTAGCTACTAATGTACAAGGTATATTATTCACAATAAGAGATTAAAATTGACCTTTTGTATTGTAACGAGGATGTTGTCACGTTGTTCTGTTGATCAGCCTGTAGTCAATATCTCTTAGTCTTCCTCCAACAAAGCTTTCTAGACTTCGATAGATCCTTCTGATCTGGTTAGTCTTTTCTCGATTGCTGTGCTGAAGTCTTTACTTCTTCTCTTGTCTCCTCTGACCCTTGTTTTTTAGATTACTGATGTTTTTATTTCATTAAATTACTTGTAGGTACCGTGGAGTAATGAGCGTCCGTTGGAGAACAAAGAGTTGAAAGCGATCATTGGCGCATGGTTTACATTGTGGCGAGATTAGTCCTAGATAATTATGTTGAATTCTAGTGTTTTTCTTTATGGTTATTTGTTGAATTCTCGAGATTTAATTTGATTTGAATTTTGTATTTGCTTTATGTTAAGCTAAATTGAAGTTGTCTTTATTTACTTTAATTTGTTGATTTTGACATTTTTGGTCCATCTAAATCATTTTATATATATTTGCTGTATTTATATATATTTTTTATTTTGGTGGGTTAAATTTGTAAATTTTGGAATTTATTAAAGAATTTCAAATTTTAAAAAAATAGATTAAAAAAAGACAGGTTTTGAGATAAAAACATATCTTTTTAATCTATATAAAGACAGGTTGAATGTTTTTATAAAGACATGTTGCGGGAGAACCAGTGTCTATTTCCAATAAAACATGTGTGTTTATTTAAATATGGAGACCAATTCTTAGGGAGAGAACCGGTGTCGATTATTCTAATAGAGATTGGTTTGCATAACCGGTTTTTATATGTTTCGATCATGGAGATACCCCCCCCCCCTCGGAGAGTGGTTCTAAAACCACTCTTTATGGGCTATTTTGACTAGTTTCTATGGCTTTTTTTTGTAGTAGTGAGCCGGACTATTAATGAAGAGCATTGTTAACCCTTAAACTCCCCCCCACTCCTCCCCCCCCCCAACCCCACCCCCAAACCCCCCCCACCACCACCACACCCCCGCCCCACCAACCCCCCACCCACCGGCACCAGCCCTTCGGAGATGTTCTAAGAACCACTCTTAGGTCTATTTTGACTAGTTTCTATGGCTTTTTTTTGTAGTAGTGAGCCGGACTATTAATGAAGAGCATTGTTAACCCTTAAACCAATCTGTTAGGATTAATGTTTTCTTAACTTAGTACCGACAGTACAATTAGTTAGTACTGACAGTTATATTTAGTACCGACAGTACAAAGTATTAAGTACTGTTAGATAGTTAGTACCGTTAGTAGTAAGTTAGTTAGTACCGTTGAGAAGATATTTAAAAGATATTTATGAGATATTTTAGAAAAAGAAATGTAAGCCCATTAGGGTTTTCTTAGTCTATAAAAGGAACCCTAGGCATAGTTAGTATATATAGTTCAATATAGATCATAGAGGAAAAATAGACGAATACACAAGCTTAGCAAATCATAGTTAGCAATCTGTAATCCTCAAGAACACATTAATAAAGTTGTTATTCAGTTGTTCATTGTTCTTCTTAGTACCTGTGTTAAGATTCCGCATTAACACATAGTATTCATAGTCATTGTTTCTACATAGTCATTTGTATTTATACATCTTGGCTATCATCCTTTAGAGGCTGCAAAGATCCATTCAGTTTTAGAAAGGACCCTCAATTGGTATCAGAGCTTTGAGAAACTCTACATAAGAAGAACAGATAAAACCAGTTATTCATCTCCAACCAACAAAACTAAACATGTCTGCAACACAAGATGAGAATCCACCTCCACCAGCAACACAACAAACACCAACACAACAAACTCCTCATACAGTCTCAACCATCAAACTGCCTATTCTCAAAAAGGGAGAATATGATATATGGGCTATGAAGATGGAACACTATTTGGCTCATACAGACTATCCAATTTGGGAGGTTATCCAAAATGGGAATGGTCCTGTGTCAGTCACAACTGATACATCAGGACAAATTAAAATTTTGCCTCCTAAAACAGCAGAAGAAATGATGGTCAGAGAAAGACATCTTGTTCCTTTTTGGCTTTGATAATCTCCTTCGGACTCTTTTCAGATTCTTGATTCTTGACAGACTCTGGGCCAGGCAACACAGAGTATTTCTCGATTAAATCGGCAGTGTGTCGTTCAAGAACCTTGAGGAGAGCATCATCAAGTTTTGTTCCTAAATAATTATCAACAGCCGTAGGAACTTGGGTTCTAATTGAAGCCAAAACATCAGCAGAGAGATCAGTCTTCTTCACTTCAGACATCTCTTGCTCCAATCTTGCCACTCTTAACTGAAGGGCGATGAATGGAGTGATTTCAGGGAGAGATGTGGTGATTGTTGTAGCTTCCGTGTTGATTGGTGGAGGAGTGACCAGTAATGACGGCTTAGAAGATGAGACCTCTGTGAAGGGAGCAATCACTGGAGGAGTTGAAGTTACTGTCTGATGACTTGAATCAGGTATGGTGGAATCAGACTCCTCTCTAACTTTAGATTTCTCCTGATCATCTTCGGTTGGTTTGTCATGAAGAAATTGATCCCCAAAGTTAAAAGTGTCATCGAGATTTTTCATGGAAGACATGGAACCAGACTGACTTTCTGGTTTATCAATGATGACACGTGCGTCTGTTATGAGCTTCAGGTTTTCATGAACCTTTGGGTAGGCTGTAGCGAGGAAATCATCATCCATGTGCTCAGGGTTTGGTCCAGCAAGAGACACATGTAATTTTCCAGAGTCTGATCCAGTCTGGTCTTCTTTCATGGGCTCAGGGTCTGGTCCAGCCAAAGCCTCATGCGCCTTCACAGGGTCTGATACAGGAATGCTTACTCCTGATGTTACGGTAGACGAGTCTACTTCACCTTGATCTTTGTCACCTTTAGGAGCAGCGGCTTCTGTTTCACTTTCAGTTCTTTCTGAATCAGACGTTGATGAAGATTCATGGATCACTTTCTCTGATGTGTCATCATCGGGTTGAGAAGAGGGACCAGTTGTCGAATCAGGAGGAGTTTGATCACGCCTAGCAAGGATAAACTGATCAGTAGTTCTTTTCTTCTTTGACAGATCGACCAGGGAATGGGCTACTTGTTCTTCAGTAACAACGGCCTTTCCCTTTCCCACTACTTCATGCAGTTTGGGAGTTGCTTCTGACACTGGATCCCTGATCGTTACTCCTCCAACAGGTGCCCGACCTTGTGGCAGAAAGGCCGGATCCATGCTGAGCTTGATAGCTCGTTCCAGGTCAGCATCATCACCTTCTCCTTCTCCCTTTTCTTGATGTGTTTCCAAACTCAACTTCTTAGCTAGTTCGAGTTCAGGATCATTACCTTCTTCTTGAGGATTAGATTCTTGTTGAGCTTCATCATCTTCGTCAATAAGTTGGAAAGTGGGCTTCCCCTTTCTAACTTTCTGTGGAAGCTTACGCTTGGAAGGTTTCTTTGTCGGAGGAGGAGCTGGCTTGGTTTGTTTGACTGGTGTGGTGGTTGTAGGCTTTTTGGGTGTAGCGCGCTGATAGTTTTGTCTGGTTGCACGCTTGCACTTTCTTGAGGGGTTTTCTTAGTATTCTCAGCAACATTTCAGATACTTGGGAATAATAAGAGTATGTTGAATGTGCTTCAGTATCAGGGATCAGGAATTGCCATTCCAAACACTTCAACTGACTCACTTTAGGGGACAAACTTGAGATTTTCCTACGATATAACATCTCCAGAGTGATGAAACATCAGAATCAGGACACGATGGGGATGTTTGTTGTTACTGCCAAGGTAATAGATTATCACTTTGGAAAACCGTCCATAAGGGAAAGGAGTAGGAGTTACATCTTCTTTGGAGTATCTTCAGATCTGGCTTTGTGGCTGCTTTGTGTGAGAAAAAATGTCTAGATCCCTTGAGTAAAACTCTTCCCATATGCATCTCTGTCAATGAATCAACATTAGTTTGAGTGACGAATCCCCACAGCATTTGCAGAACTGGGTGTCTGGGAATTTGTCACAGCCCAGAAGTCTTCCGTTTCAAGCACTTGTTTGAGCACGGATATAATTGCCCTCCAAGGTTTGATAGCACAGAAATCGTCCGAATACTGGAGACTAAATTACTACAGGTTTCAGGAAAAATCCCAACTCATTTTACAGAATCAATAACACCGGGTCACCAGAACGGAGTAACTCAAATGGGTGAGCTTGGTACAGGAGTAATCGCTAATGCCTTCTGAAAGATTCGACACTTAGACGAACCATTGTTTCTTAGTGGGGGGGGGGGGGGGGGGGGGGGGGGGGGGGTATCAAGTTGACAACTATAAACCCCAGTCTTCTCGTTATATGACATTGTCTTCCAGAACTGTTGCAGGTAGATAGCAGGAACATTTGCTGAGGCAGTCAATGCTTGGAAGAAGTTGGTATTACTCAGAATGTCCACTGATAACTGAAAGATGGGTTCTTTTTGGTCTCTTGTGCATCGTGAACAGTAGGTTGCTTTTCCCATCCGTTGTTTAACCACATGATAGGCGTAGGTACAATCTGCTCATCTGTTCTTGTAGGAGGTTGAGCGGGAACATTTTGTTCTGCCATCGTATTCTGCAAAAGAGCATTTAACAAAGAAGACAAACATTGCAGAGAAACGAAGTTAGAGAGAACGTTAGCATTGATAAAATCATGTAACAGCGCGATTGATTAAAACAGTTGTAATTCTGGTTTGATTAAAATCTACTAATTATCCAACAGGATCAATTACTTGTTAACTAAGCCCGGATGGGGATTAGAAAAGCAACTGGGTCATTCGAATGGGCCTTGATAGATTATTGGGCTCAAATGGGTCAAAGTATGAAATTTAGCCCAAACCGTCGCTAGGCAGAATGCCAACTCGCCGTTAGGAGAATTAAGCAAAACCACACCCACCCCCCCCAACCCTACATACCCCGCGAAAATATAAAATATTCGACCAAACCTCCGAGAGACGGCGGTTTACCTGTTGGAATAAAATAATAGAAATTTATGGCAACTCGCTGTTTTAGGCAACCCGCTGTTTAGGCAACCCGCCATAAGGCAACCCGCTGTTGGCAACCCGCCGTTGGCAACCCGCCGTTTAAGCAACCCGCTGTTATGTCAACCCGCCGTTAAAGCAACCAGCGGGTTGAGTAATTTATTAATAAATAATAATAAAAAATTAACCAACTCGCCGTTAAGAAAAACACGCAACTCGTCGGTAAGAATCAAGGGCAACTCATTCACTAATGTATGAGATATAAAACCACACATCAAAACACATTAATCTATGCCTTATGGACACTTCCCAACAACTAGATCACACCCTACAACACTACATTGGTGTTCTTGACTTAAAACGACCCTAGATCTATTTTTCTACACTTTTTAATGTGTTATCATTCGATTCCTTTGAAATACACACTAAATAAATGATATAGATTAAGGTTCGAAGATTACCTTTGCAAGAAACACTGAAAATCGGCGATTTGAGAAATCGTTCTTGGCGGCGAGTTGCGTGAGTGTGTGTGTGTGTTTTTTTTTCTTTGACCGGATTTTGTAACTTTTGACCAATATCCAACTCGCCGCGCTTTTAATAGCTCCTAAGTTACATCCTTGGCACGATTTGGTCCCTTTGGTTTCCCATCTTCATTTATATCTTTGTTTTGAAGTAATTCTAAGAATTTCTAAGAATAGGCAATTGACCAACTAGTCCCTATTGGTTTAATAAGGTTAGAAACAAAGAGTCAAATGCATTTACACCCTAAACATTACAACAATAGATAACTTTGGACCTTTGAGTTAAAATTAGTTAACTTCCCTTCAAATATTAACCCATTAGAATAAAACAACCATCTAAGATTTTATAGCAACTCACAGTCTTTTATAACCCCTTAGATTTTTTCACATTCACTCTCCCCCTCAAACCAACGACTCTTTTCATTGAAAGAGTTTTGTAAGTCGTTGATTGTGATGAAAAGATCGAGCGAACACACCCCCATTAGCCATTGTTTTACTCTACTCCCATAAAGCCATGGATATAAAAGTATCCATGCCCCAGTACATTAAACCGGGTTGCAATTTGAAGTAATTGCAAGCCTTCTAGTAATTCCAAATGACTTAAACTATTTCCTAAGTGTTTTATTAGACTTATTTATTAAACATATATTATTATTATTATTATTATTATATATATATATATATATATATATATATATATATATATATATATATATATAATATATATATATATATATATATATATAGTATGTATAATTATTTTTTTTTTTAGAAACAAAGGATATATGAAGCCAAATTTGGTTTACTCATCCTCTCCTCTTGAAGACGTTTGAGAGTTTTCAGGGGTCAAGACTCTTCATGCCTAGGCGTGGAAAAGAAATTCGAACGTTTCTTGAGATAAGTGCTTTGGTGAGAAAATCCTGAAGTTGATAATCGTTTTCTACGAAGTAGAGTTCAACACTCTATTTTCCACTTGCTCTCGGATGAAATGGTGCCGATTCAATGTGTTTGGAGTGAGAGCTGGACGTTGTTACCGCATAGAGCAATACACTTTTGTTTATCACAGTACAGAGGAAATTTTATAGAAGTCCAAATCCGTAGTCTTGAGTTGGGATCGCATCCAAAGGATTTTGACACAACATCCAGACATGGCGATTGTATTCAGCCTCTGTAGTTGATATTGCCGTGCTTCGTTGTTTCTTTGATGACCAGCTAACCAATCTATCTCTAAGAAACTGAGCACTTCCCGACGTACTTCTTCTTGAATCTTGACATCCCGCATGATCCGCATCTGCATAAGCTGTTAGTGACATGGCGTTGTCTTTCGGATACCAAAGACCCATGTTAATGGTTCCTTTTAAGTACCGAAAGACACGTTTGATAGCTTCAAAGTGCTTTTTAGTAGGCTTAGCCTGATATCTAGCACACATGCAAACAGCGAATACAAGGTCGGGTCTACTGGCTGTAAGGTACATTAGGGAGCCAACTATTCCTCTAAATCGAGTTTGGTCAACTGGAATCCCCATGAGATCCTCGTCCCTTCCAAACGATCCCACCATTTGGTGTATCAGACAGGGTCAGAGAGATCCATTCCATATTTTCCTTTAATGGTTTTCTAGAGCATAGTTTACCTCTGGTTTACAATAAAGTTGCCTCCAGACTTTGAGAAACTTGAAGTCCTAGAAAAACAATAAATCATTTTGACCATCATCGACATCGAAAATTTGGAGCTCATCTCTTTGGAAAATATGTTACACCATTATGAACTGTTGAGGCAAAAATGAATGTCATCTACGATAAATTGAAACAAGTAGAATTTTTTTGCCTGATTTGCGTGTGAATAAACTGTATGGTATCCACGCACCTATAAAGAAATTGTTTGCCATCAGAACTTTGAGAGTGATTCCATACACGCCCTTGTGCTTGCTTAAGCCCATACAAGAGGCCTTCTTTAGGCGATATACGTAGTAGATTATCCTGGTCTTCAAATCCTTCAGGTTGACTGACAAAGACTTCTTCTTGAAGATCACCATTCAGAAAAGCAGTTTTGACATCCATCTGATAGATGATCATATTCTTGGTTGCGGCATTTGCAATGAATATTCTGATGGCCTCTATCCGTGCAACTGGAGCAAACGATTCTTCAAAATCAATACCTTCCTCCTGACGATATCCCTTTGCAACTAACCGAGCTTTGTTTTTCAGTACATCACCATATTCATCAAGCTTTACTTTGTAGATCCACTTGAGAGCGATAACCATAACATAGATTGGGCGAGGTACTAATTCCCATACTTCAAGTCGATCAAATTCTGAATTTCATCTTGCATGGCTTTGAAACGCAGCAGTCTTTTATCACGGACCATTTTTGAAGTCTTGGGTACGACTCCTGTACAGTTTCAATATGAAAAATAGCACCACAAAGCAATCGGATGCAAACTGTTTTTTCTGTTGACACAGGAACGAGATGGATAGCCAACAATGTTATCCAGAGAGATGATCTTTGGTCCATCTTCTAGATGATCTGGAGGTAGTATTAACTTTTGTTGGGTTTCTGCTGCATTAACAAGCCCAGATGATGTATTGTGGCCGAACTTGGATCTCCAGTAGACAAGGTTATGTGAAGATGGAGAACATCTAGAATGATTGGGGTGTCTTCTTGAATGGGTTCTTCTGCAATTTCTTGATGTTGGACTGGAAGATGAATATCGGATGTTGACGATGAAGCACTTGTTGACGGTGCATCTTGAGCAATTGTTGTAGACAAAGATGTACCTGGTGGGACAACTTGAGCATTAATTTCAGTAGCAGAAGAGAACTGGATTCATTAACTACGAGATTGTTTCAAGGTTGTATCATCAAACATCGTTGAAATAACATTTCCACTTTGTCGGTATGAGCGAGCCCTGATTTGAGTTGTCCAGGGTCATGATGAAAGGCGCGGGTCCTGAACTCATGTGTACAGGAGCCATTGACTGATGCATCTCATCGAATGTGACGTGAATTGTTTCCATTAATGTCGAGACGAGTTCTCTTGTTGTAGATTCTATAGCCCTTCCTGCTAGGAGCATACCCAACGAAAATCCCAATGTCAGCTTTGGCTTGAAATTTTCCTAGATTTTTGCTATCATTTGCAGGATAGCACAGAGCACCAAATACTCGAAAGAATGTAAGATCAGGCTTTTTATCATGCACAAGCTCATAAGGTGTTTTGTTATGACGAGTATGAATTAGTGATCGGTTCTGGGTGATAACAAGCAGTGGCTACAGCTTCTGCCCATAGAAACATGGGAGCTTTCGAGAATATCATCATTGTACGTGCTGCTTCCACCAGTGTACGATTACGTCTTTCAACAACTCCGTTTTGTTGAGGAGTTCTCGGAACAGACTTTTGATGAAATATGCCAACACCTTCATAGTATTCAGACATAACTTGGTTGACGAATTCCGTTCCGTTATCTGTGCGGATGAATCTGACTGTTTTGTTGAGGCCAACCTGTATTTGCTTAAGAAAGTTGGTGACAAATGCCGGGTGGTGCTGTGAGGGGGGTTTCATCCTTGACCTCAAACTTACCCATGTGAATCCATGAAATATTCATCCACGATGACTAAGATGTATTTCTTCCCTTTAATACTCCTGGACTCTCATTGGACCACACAGATCCATGTGAAGGGTATGAAGAACTTCCATATTTGTATTTTCAGATTTTTGTGGCCTGTGGTAAGAAACTTCTTGCTTTTTCTAAGTACAGCTAGAGAAAGATGTATCTTTTTCAAACTTCAATCTTGGTAGACCTCTAACTAGATCTTTTCGAGCAAGATCATTTATCGTGCCTATGTTTTAATTGGTTTAAACGACGATACCACAACCATGATTTGGTCTTGGAAGCTTTGGACAGCAAGCAAATCGGAGAAGACCTTCATCATAAGTCCAGCCAGATCGATAGTCGTGTACAAATTTTGGGTTTATTGTCCACCGAACCCCCCCCCCACCCTACCCCTGTAAGGATATCTGTACCATTAAAATCACGAACAAAGCATGTATGCTTTCCTGAAGGCCACTTCAAGATCAGAAACAAAAATTGCCAATGAGCAATAGATTGTATCCAATTCCCTGCCACGTAGTAAAGCTCTTGAGATCACACTGTCACCCATAACATAATCTCCAATAACCCATGATTGCCTTCCCAGTGATCATTCCTCTGTACCATTAATATCACGAACAAAGCACGTATGCTTTCTGAAGGCCACTTCAAGATCAGAATCACAAAATTGCCCTACAGAGAATAGATCCTGAGTCCAGATACCAAAGCATGACCTGTACGACCTGCATTTGAAAACAGTCGAGTTTGGAGAGTTTGGAATTTCGGTTCCCCAATTTTTGTTGGGGTCCTTTTGGTTAGCATATAGAGTAGAACATTTCACAGAAAGCTTAGTTAAATGGCACATTTCGCCTAAGGCAAATTTCTTTCCTGTGGGTCTCCATTGAGAACCACAATCAAGTTTTCCTAAGGTGAGTTTCTTTCCTGTGGGTCTCCATTGATAACCAATATCTGCAAATAGTTTTCCCGTAGCTTTCCAAACCCGCTTGGTCTTGTACAAACTGTTATCAGACAGTTTGCCTTTTTGTTTCCAGATCTGCTTGGTCTTGTTTAAACTGTTATCAGACAGTTTTCCTTTTGGTTTCCAGATCTGCTTCTCGTTATTCAAGACAATTCTAACGGTGGGGGTAGCATTCACAGACTTCAAGATATTAACAACACACATTCCATGACTTGCAGAGTTTACACGTTTGTTACAAGTTTTGCACACAGATTCAGAATTCGAATTAATTACAACACGCTTAGAGCTAATGCTAGAATCAACCGGATTCACTTTTGTCCAAACTGACTTATTTGTCCTAAGGCGTACTTCTACTTCCTTCTTATTCTCCTTCTTAGCAGGCAGGATCCTATTTTTCTTTGTATTGCTTCTAGGCTTTGATCCGCTTGCTTTAGTGGAATCGTTTACTCCTGTAGAGGGAAGCACAGGGATATTAGTCTGTTGAACTCTCTGGTGCACTTTGTGTTTCTGTGTGTTGCTAGAAGAAGTTCCTGGTTTATCACTAAACGTAACTTGCTTTTTCCTAGTAACAGGGGTAGAGGGAGCCTTGTTATCTCTTTCATTGAAACTTTTTGGGCAAGTGCCAATCACACATTCTAACAATTCCTGAGATAACTTAGTGTATTGGCAAGCATAGTTAAGTGAATTATCCAGTGGTTTAACTACTCTAGCTTCCTCTACAATCTCCCTAACCGTTTCTACACTCTCCTTAAGATGGCTGATGTAGTTTAAATGAGCACTCCTATTGTTCTTAAGGGGATGAGGGATGGGTTTTATACAAACATAGAACTAGATATAATCTGTTCAATATGCTAAAAGCTAGCAGTACTAAAAATTTTAGTACTGCTAGACAAAATGTTAACAGACAGACAGTACTAACTAGCACTGTTCTGAAAGTTAATACTGTTAAGCCCATTGTGAATGGTGTTAGACAAGAAATGTTTTTCACAAACTAATTCCCCTCATCAAGGCCCTTTCAAAATGAACAACAGTACAAATACAAAATTTCTCAAACCAAAAGGTTTATTAATGATAGGTAAAGAAGTAGTTACTTGTTGGGGTAAAAAGGGACACTGCTGTTAAGTCCTCAGCAGGTTGTGTATGGAGAACAAAAGGATACAACAATAATATTCTCTCCAAATACAATGATGGATCAAGTCTTAAAAAATTATTCAGCCTTCAAAGATCCACTAGGCAGACTCAAGCCCAAACAGGCTTGGGTCCCAAAGAGAGACTAATCTCTTTCTTTTAAATGTGCAAGATAATCCACATAGAACTCTAAAGAATAAAGGAATTATTGATAGTGGATGTTCCAGGCACATGACAGGGAACAAGGCTTACCTTGCTGACTTTCAGACTGTTATGGTGTGCCACGTGTTGCATTTGGTGGTAGTAAAGGTCTATTTACTGGAAAAGGAAATAAAAATTGTAAGTTAGATTTTGAGGATGTAAGCTTTGTGAAAGAACTTCAGCCTTTCAATCTCTTTTCTGTGTCACAAATGTGTGACAAAAAGAACAAGGTTCTGTTTACTGACTCTGATGTCTTGTTTGTTCCTAATTTAAGTTATCCTGATGAAATCATTTAATTTACTTAATGCCCCAGACAAAACAATATGTACAGTTTCAATTTAGAGAACATTGTTCCTTTAGGAGGTTTGGCTTGTTTAATTGCAAAGGCTACAACTGATGAATCTAACTTATGGCATAGGAGGCTGGGTCATGTAAATTTCAAAAACCTAAACAGACTTGTGAAGGGAAACCTTGTCAGAGGTTTGCCTACAAAGCTTTTTCAAAATGACCACACTTGTGTTGCTTGTCAGAAAGGAAAGCAACACAAAGCTTCTTGTAAGGCCAAGGTAGTTAGCTCTATTAGCCACACTCTACAACTTCTTCATATGGACTTGTTTGGACCTACATCTGTCAGAAGCATAAACCATAAGACCTATTGTTTGGTTATCACTGATGGACTTAGCAAAGAGATTTAGGTGAACATTTTTTCTTAAGAACTAAGGATGAAACTAGTGTAATCCTTAAGGACTTTATAAGACAAATAGAGAACCAATTGAATCAAAAGGTTAAAACTATTAGATGTGATAATGGAACAGAATTTAAAAACAGGGATATTATTGAATTCTGTGGGTTAAAAGACAGCAATGCCAGAACTCCACAACAAAATGGAGTTGCTGAGGAAAGAACAAAGACCTCTTATTGAGGCAGCATGGCCCAGCTTGCAGATTCATTTGTACTATAAACTTTTGGGCTGAAGCAGTTAGTACTGCTTGCTATGTTCTAAACAGGGTATTAGTGACCAAGCCTCATAATAAGACACCTTATGAACTTTTAACTGGTAAGACACCAATTATAAGTTATATAAGACCTTTTGGGTGCCCATGAATCATTCTTTGAACACCATAGACCACTTGGGCAAGTTTGCTAGAAAATATGATGAGGGATTTTTGGTTGGGTATTCTCTACAAAGCAAGGCTTTTAGAGTATACAATCTAGTGACCAAAAGAGTTGAAGAAAACCTGCACATAATCTTGTTAGAGTATATATCCAATGATTGCAAGGGAAAAGGACCAAATTGGCTGTTTTGACCTTGTTATTTACTGATTCTATGAACATCATTATGTTAGATCACGAGTAATCAAGCTATACCTTCTTGAGTGGGGGGGTACAACAAGTATCGAAACAAATTGAAAGCACAGAGACAAAATTGTGCTGGGGATTCTAAAAAAGTGTGATATCTGATCAAGACTGCTTTGAACTACCAATATGGCATTCCTATTCTTCCACAAAGAAAGGAGGTCCAAGAGAGGAAGAACAAGTCTTTCTAGATGATCTTGCAAGACTTCAATGGCAAGAAAGGAAGCTAATGAGGAAGCTGAAGCTCTCAGAAGAATCTTGAACAAGAAACTGAGACTTGTAACTCAGGCAGGAGCTGCTAAGTCTAGCTAGTACTAACATTTTTGTACAGGTTTGCACAACAGCTATAAGCTAAAGTACTTACCTTGTTAATAGTGTTTTGCACTTCCAGTTAGTACTTGCCATTTACTGAATCATCCATCCAAGAAGAGACTCTGATATACCTCCACTTGAGGTATCATGAAGATGCTTACTGATGGTATCTTTACAACTTTCATCTTTTGATGATGAGGGTGCAGAGGCTGACTTCACAAAATTTTGGGAAACAGTTGGAATGTTAGTCTATTCCCCATCAAGAATTAATCACTATCATCTTCAGCACTTATTCTAGGGAGATCCAACATCAGCAGTACAAACAAGAAGCAAAGTAAATAAAAGTTCTGAAGCTCATGCTTTTGTTAGTTATTGTTCACAGCATTTGGGTGGGATAAAAAACCTATTAATTAACTCAATAACAATCATATGGGACTTTCACATCATTGTTTATTTGCTTGTTTTCTATCGCAACATGAATCCCAAGGTAGAATTTCAGATGCAGCTTGATGATGAAAAGTTGGGTTGATGATATGCAAAGAAGAGATATTGCATTTGAGATTCAAAAAGTTTTGGATCCTAGTAGATTTGGCCTTCATGGGAAAATAGTAGTGCTTATTCATTAGTTAGAAAATATTAGATTTATAAAATTAGTTAGTGTTTGTTTGTTGTATTGTTTGGATGAAAATTGTTTTTTTTTTAGTATGTGGATACATATTAGCTTTGATTTGATGCTTGTCATATGCTTTAAGAAGTTTTTTGAGAGTCATGACGAAGAGTTACTGATGGTGCTGAAGCATTCCTGATACTTACCATTGTTCTTCTTTGTTTGGACAATGTTTTGTACCGACAGTGCACTAATAAGTTCGGTGTCGTCCGCATTGGCCAAGTTTGTACGCTAATAGGACCGTTGGAGAATAAATACCGCAAGGGGATATGGTGTATATTGGATTCGGTTTCGTTAATTAGTTTGGTTTCCTAATCCTTAAGATTCCTTCTGCATTCGCACACTTTCTTCATGCTATCTCTCTATAATAACTGTATTCTTCTGCCCTTATCTCTCTTTACCGGCGAATCTTTTCTTCTAAGCATAATGGCTGATCTTGAGTCCTGTCTTGCACAAATGATCGCATACTTGGAAAAGACTGAAAGGAATGTTGAGTTTCATGAAGTCATTGATTTTCTTCAGAGAAGTTTATTTCTCATGCGCTCACTGTAAGTCATGTAGTTATCGACTCACATTATTGTACAATTTTGGACGGTCCTGCTATGTCCCTAAAACATTCAAACAATGTAGGCAAGAACTGCCAAAAATAGCTGGCCATTGGTTGGTCTATCTCTTGAGGCGTCAATCCGAATTCTGATCTTATTATTTGATGATGCTGCTGGGATAGATATTACCTAATCAAGCTATTTTAATGCTATTCTGCTTATGGGATTTGAAGGGATGTTAACTGTGTTTATACATTTTATTAAAGCTTCTGTTTTCACCCAAATTAGAGGTTTTTTATCTTCACACAATTAATCACTTGTGTAAGTTCCAAAAAGTATCCTCTTGGGATCATTTCTTACAAATATTGCCACATGTAATTTGTTAAAATAATCAAAAGTATAATTTTTCAAATTTATTTTTTGTGTAGCTTAGACATCTAGAGGCTATGAAGAAGTTTGTAATGTTATCCTCATTTTTAATTCTCTATATTTTTTAGGTAGACAATTAGCTAATATATATGTTCCTTTAGATCACTTTCCTGTAAATTGGTCTTAACTAGATAAGTATTTTTCTTTATGATAAGAAGGGCAAACCATTTCTCAGGCAAAGTTACACCTTTGTTGGCTACTATGTTGGTCCAACCAAATCAGCTATGAGCTGGCTTCCTCAGAAGAAAATATGTTGAACAACCAATCACCTCTCTGTCCACTGGTGAAATCCCAAATGAGTCACTGCCTGACTCATCTTATGCTCAACCAAGTGAGGAAACTTGCTTGAGCAACACCCTGAAACTTCCCCAAAGTCCTTCCCCAAGGACCTTCACCCACTCCTATTGTTATGTGTGAGAAATCTTGGAGATCATTCTTCCAATTGTACAGCCCTTTCAGGGAATGAGGATGACATGACTCTCCAAAAGGTCTAGATCTTTATATCTCTTTATGTCAAACTGCGTTTCAGATCAAGCCAAGGAATTACAACTCTGAAAGGCTAAGATCAAAAGCTCAAGAAGCAAGCTAACCTTTGTCATCAAACAATTTAAAGAATATCTGAGGTTATCTCATTGCAACAAAGATTCCAAAGAATAGCTATTCTCCAAGAAACAAAGGGTTGCACAGAAAGATGTATCCAAAACAAGAGGAAGAATAGCAAAAGGAGAATCAAAACAAGTTCACAGAGTTTTATGTTTGATGTAAAGCCCTGAAGATAAAATTGATCAAATGGAACAGAAATGCTCAAAGTGAAGTGAGGGACAGCGAAATGGTGGATGAAGTCAGGATTTTGATGAGATAGACCTTAGTATGAAGATAGAGTTAGTACTTTCAAGGATGGAGTTAGTACGTCTTTGAACAATGGTAGTACTGACAGTCTAAAAGTTAGTATGAAGTCAAAAAAGTTTGGACTGTCTGATCCAAAGTAGTACTGATGAACAAGGTTGAAGGTGTTGTACTGAGAAAACACTGAGGTTCTGAAGAGATTCTTGAAAGTACTGAAGAGCAAGAGAAGGTACTGAAGAAAAAGTTGAAAGTACTGCTGGGCAAATAGAAGGTACTGAAGATCAAACTAAGGAAGAAATTGCTTCTCAAACACCCTCTTCTATGACATTTGGTGGATGGATGAAACAATTGATTGATACACTTCTCCTCAACCATGAGTAAAGCCATTGCTGCTTTCTAAAGAAAAAGAGAAAGGTTGTAGAGTTGAAGGATGTTGTGAAGACATGATAGGACCTAGGCTACTTCTTACAAGATCCTTCTCAATTGAAGCCTCTTCAAAGATTGATCTATAAGACAAAGGGGAAGAAGAAGATTGAAGTAGGAAGATGAATTCTGAGAGTGAAGTTGAGGATATTCCTCAGCTGTGTAAGAAAATTCAAACCACTTGAGAGTGATGAGAATTGGCCAGGAAAATTCAGATGATTGGAAGACGACAGAAGAAAGAAATAGATGCTGAAGGAAAAAGCAACAAATGAAGCTCTCATTAAAAACTTTGATGATATAAAGGCAAGAATTAAGGCAGACAAAATTCCTGTGCAGAAGTTCTAAGAGCAAGGAAAGAGTAGCAGTTAACCATAGAAGAAGAGCAAAGTTCCTTCATGATACATTGTTGCTCCAGAGAATTCCTTGCTGACAAAGATCAGAATCGGCAATCGGAAACAGACCTCAACAAGAATCAATTAGAAATCAGAGATGATGTCCTACTTAATGCATGTGGGGAAACTTTCAAACCTTTTCTGAGTTTGAAGTGTAAGAAGTTTTGAAGGACATACAAGCAAAGTATGAGAAGATAAATAGGTCAGATGAAGAATCCTTCATTTGCTTTGGATAGTTGAGGATGATAAAACTGATCACATAAAACTGAATAAGAAAGATTCATCCTAAGGAGAAGAGATCAAGAGGAATCTATAAGAAGAAGTCAAGGTAGAGGATATAAGGAGGAGAGTATAACACGAAAGAGAAAGCACGTACAAGGAAAAAGATGAAGTCAGAAAAGAAGATTCAAACAGTACTTCTCAAGATGGACCATCTGACATGAGAAAGGGTAATGAGAGCTGATATTGTGTCTTGCAATAGATCCAGGATGAGGCAAGGAAGATAGACTTATGAAAATATTGACAAGAAGTTATCCAATAATTGACTGGAAGATCTGAGATTCTTGGAACCAAACACAGTTTGATTGAATCTAAAGAACAGAAAGAGATTAATATGAATGTGGTAACAAGAAGTAGTATCAAAAGAGTCCTTCAACATCATTGATAAGAGTGCTATTCAGTGTTCTGACTGAGAAGACTTAGATGCTACTATTATAAACTAGTGATGGATATTTATCAAGATGGATTCTGAGAGGGTTTGAAAAGTTCTTGGGGAGATTTGATAGTGATGTTCAATCAGATGAACAAGATGGAGTTTTGGAACTCCACAACTGAATGGAACGTAATCAGTTGGATAAGCCTTGCATAGTTTCTCAGGGGTACACACTTTGATGACTGGATGAAGGTTTAGTCATTTACACATGCTATTAGAGAATGATGTATCCTTTGAAAAGGAAATGTAGTGCAAATCAAATGCTATGCTATAAATAGGAGTTGAAGAGAAAGTACTTGGCATTGGAATTGATTACGATTTTATCAAACAAGGTACTTGCTAATTTAGATCTAAAGATATAGGACTGATGAAGTAAGAAGGGATTTGAGTGTTGGCTAACACCACACAATAAATGTTATCAATTCACCATGCTTAACAGACATAAGAATTGGCTAGTCCACAAGCAAACGGCTTGAGGTAAAGACTTCTCAAATCCGTTTATGGTTTATAATTTACCAAAAATTGTAGGGTTCTCAACTCACCTTGCTTCTGTGGTGAAGAGTTAGGCATAGTCCAAGATCAACAGTTCTTGGTAAGACTACTCAAATCTGTTGATAGCTGTTAGTTTGCTAAAAAACTATATGGTTTATTTAGCACCTGGTTATGACAATGAAGCTTTGTTTGTCAACACAATCGGTATTTGGTTAAAGACAAATCAAATCCGTTGATGGTTGACAGTTTTACCAAAAACTGTATGGTAATTAACTACCTTTATTCTTAGATGAAGAGTTTTAACTATCCCGAGCAAACGGCTTCTGTAAGGAACATCAAATCCGTTAATGGCTGGTAGTTTGCCAAAAACTACAAAGCCAACTTAGTTGGATTGTAGGTGAAAAGATGTTGCTGAGTAGCTGAAAAGATGTTGCTGAATTGCTGACAAGACAAGGTTGCTGCTATAGAAGGATAGAGTGTACAAGATTAAGAAATGATAAAGAATGTTTGGGATACTTCCTTTGTGCATTAAACGCAGCTTAAAGGAGTTGAAGTAAACTGAATTTTTAAATTTGTTTAACATTCATTGTTTAAGGGAGATTGTTAGGATTAATGTTTTCTTATCTTTGTACGACGTACAAATAGTTAGTACTGTCAGTTTATTACGTAGTTTCCGCAGTACTAAAATGTTAGTACTGGTTAGTTAGTTAGTAACGGTTAGTTGAAAGGTAGTTAGTACCGTATTGAGAAGTGATATTAATAGATATTTATGAGATATTTTAGAAAAAGATATGTAAGCCTTTTAGGGTTATCCTTGATATATAAAAGGAACCCTAGGCATAGTTAGAACACATGTGTGATCATAGAGTTCTACACAAGATAATACAGACAAAAAAAACACATTGTTATATAGTTAGCTAATCTGTAATCCTCACGAACACCTTTTAACAAAGTTGTTATTCAGTTGTTTCATTGTTATTTTCAGTACCTGTGTTAAGATTCCGCATTAACATTTTGTAGTCATAGTCATTGTTTCTATCATTGTCAGTTGTATTTATGAATTTGGATTTCATCCTTTATTGCTGCAAAGTATCATACAGTTTTACAAGGACCTTTAGTTTTTTTAACTCTTTCGGCATATGGGTGAAACAATATACCCCTTCCTTTGTATGAAACCTAGGTTTTTCTTCATCACCCTTTGCCATTCTTATTTGGCTGTATTCTTGGTAGTCTTAGGAAACTACTGTATTGCTTTCCTTTAAAGATGCTTTAGACCTTCACCTTTCCTTAGTTTAAGGGATACATGTCCTTGGTACAGGACTTTGTTAAGGCAAGAGTAAATCTACTTGCTCTTCTAAGTCCCACTTGCTGTTAATTGTATTGTGTTGGCGATCCATTCAGGATATTAAACCTTTCTAATTAGTCCTTCTTTTAGCCAATGGAACACTTTTTCTTTGAATGCCAGTCTTCCTTCTGATGCCATAGGTCGTCTTCTATGGTAAAATAGGTTGGTAAGGGGTATAGCTTTAGTGATGCTCATGAGGGAATCGTGGACAGTGGATCCTTCTGATGCGGTCCATGGAATACTCCATGTTTTCCATAGAAATCGCCAATAACTGCTTGCAGTTGGTTGTCAAATTGGTTCCCATTGTCACATACTGGTCCAGAGTTATGGCTGATGTGAATGCTTCTTTTGCATTCTCTCGACCCATGTTTTTTCAAGTGACATCGGATCTGAAGTAGGCCCTATTCCAGAATTACTTTTTGTTCTTAGGATTACTTGTTCCCTTATCCTGGACATTTGTTCTTCGCGTTGACGCCACTGTACCTCCTTCCATACTCCTTGTACCCTTTCCAGGTGTTTTCATTCTTGTAGAGCCTCTCTACTGGTTTCCATTGTTACGACTCCTTGGTTAGTGGGGAATTTGATCATAGAGTGGATGGTAGAACCCACTGCTCCGGTCCTTCCTATTATGATGTTGTACGGCGAACGACATTTTATTATTTCAAACTCCATTAGCACCATCTTGCTTCTTCCTTCCTTTCCCAAAGTTACTCGAAGATCTATTACTCCTAAGGGGTGATATGTTTCCCCTGAAAAACCTATCATCGGAAACCTGCATCTTCTGAGTCTTGACCGGATGTTGACACCGAGGTTTTGGAAGCAGTGTTCATACATGATTTTTGATGAACTTCCTTCGTCAACAAGGATCCTTCGGTCTTGATTTCCTTCTATTATTCCTTCTAATATGATGGGTTCGTCCATTAATTGACTCCAGGGGATTGCTGGGAAGGTGAGTTCGTTCATCACACCAGACCTTCTTTCCTCAAAAGATCTCTTGCGGTTTCCTTCCTGCCTTATCATGTTTATGACCTTCACATCGTTCCTTCCTAGGTTCCCATTCCGCTGGTTATTTTGGCAGATGTCCTTCACAAGATGAGCCAGTTTCCCCGAGGCCATAGCTTCCTCTATTTGCTTTTTTAACTGATAACAGTTGTTAGTGTTATGACCTCTGTCCCCATGGTAGTCACAGAACTTATTCAAGTTTTGCTTTTTGGGAGTTCCGATCAAAGGCGGTGGTTCTGGGAAGCTTACGCTTTCCATGGCGAGGATTTCTTTCAGAGTCTTGGTAAGCGGGGTGAAAGTTTCTTTTCTAGGATAAGGAGTGTACACCCCCATATTCCTTCGTGCTTCCCTTGGGCCGCCCCTGTTTCTGTCTCTTTTAGGTCCTTTGGTCCATGCCGGACGAACGTATCCTTTGTCCCCTTGAGGAGGATGGACCATTTTTGCTGACCCATTGGCCATTTCTCCCCTAATGAAGGCTTGGACCCTTTCAAACATTTCATCCCACTTTTTGGGTATTTGTCATTGAGCTTTCTTGGCAAGGTCCGGATGACCATGACCATGATAAAGCGGAGATATGAAGGGACGGAGGACTCTTTTTATGTGAGATCTTTAGACTTTGATACCAGTCTTATGAAGTTGTTAGCCTAATTTGCATCTCTTGATGCAGTGTAATTTTATGTGGGTATTTAGCATATCTTTTTTGTTGTGAAAATTATTCCAAGAACTTCTGACTAATCTTCAAAACTGAGTCTACAATCTTAGTGGTACTGGTCGTTCGAAACCGGTTTCGTGATTTTTGGCTTTTTTTTTTTTTTCCCCTTTTCTTTTACGGTTTTTTAACAGATGACATTTTGCACAATTTGGGCGTTTCGGGCAATTCTTCTTGTTAGCTTCGTAAAAAGATACCTAAATGATCCTTTGGATCTTTATTTCCTTTATATACCCTGATGTTTCGGTAAAGTTTTGCCCTCTTATGATACTTGAAATGAGTTATTCTTTGGGTAAAAGGAGTGGGTTTAGGTCTTTTGTAGGGTGAATTCAGGTCTTCACAAGCTTCATCTGAACCTTAATCATATTCGGAGTCTGAACTCGTCTCTTGATGTTCGAACCTCTTTCTCCTGGACTTGGACATTTCTCTTCTTGCATTTTCTCGGGTTGTGCTCTGGTCTTCCAACCTTCTTGACCTTATTAAGTGTGTCGGCTCTTTATTCTTGGAGGGAGTCTTCTGATTTTTGATGGTTCTAGAGCTGAAGTTTAACCTGCGATATTGATGTGCCAGAGGATTCAATAGAGTAACTCGAACAGAGTATCCTTGCCTGTGACGGGCTGGCTCGGAGCCTCTTGTCAGAATCGGCTATAGGCAAGTTTTATGGTGTGGCTTTCATCTTGCTTGTTTGGTTCATGTTCTTTACTCATGGTTCTTAATAATTCACGTGTTTTCCTTGATGAAGGACGTAAGAAAGAGTATGGGTTTTTTTTAATTTGTAGGATGGTTTTTGGTAGGCCACATGGGTTTTTGTTTCTACCGTCCTCTGTCGCCGCTCCGGATATTCCTACTATAGAGGCTGCGAGTCAACTCATGCTCCTGCTTTTGGGTAGATTGGGATGTTGTGTCCTTCGGATGGCACTCAATGTTGAGGTAAATTTAGTGGGTTGCTTGAGCTTGTTACAATGTAACCTCAGTGGTTAATAAAATCGATGTTTTAGCTTGTCCTCCGGTGCATAGTCCTTTGTTCCTAGCTGAAAAAATAAGACAAGAAAACAAGTTAACTCGCCACAGGGTTGTGTGAGTCCTAGGACCATCTTCCTGGCGTAAGGAGTAAGTTTCATGAATTGTGAGATAAATGCAGAGAATGTATGTATGTTCCGAAAAGGTTGTTTTTGTGTCCCGGCCTAGGGAAATGGCCATCTCCTTTAATACTATTGGGATTCGCTACAAGAAATAATGTGGGTGGGCTCTTATTGGTACAATTGTCTGGCTTTCATGTCTTCTAAGTACAGGGGTCCTTCACAAGGATTGTATCTTTGTTTGATTGTCCTTTGACACCGCTACATTAGGACGGAGCTAATAACTCCAGACCTGATATGTCTTCGAAAAAATTTTTTAAACCAGGGCACTTTTTTTTCTTGAATTCTAGTGGTGACTCAGGACCTGATTTATCCTTCGACAAGTCAGCATCTCCAGAGCGTTTGTTTGGTTTAGCCCGTGCTAGTATAGTAGCAGTATCTAAGTTGTATTTCTCCTTCGGATGTTCCGAGGGAGACTATACCTCATCAGTGTTTCATCTTTATGGGGTAAGTGTGTTCCTTTATTGCTATCCAGAGGTAGCGAGCCATCCGGAGACTTACATTTTTCGTGTTTGCATCATTGTTATTTGTCCAATAGAATTTGACTTTATCATGCTAAGGTAAAAATCAAATACTTAGATATAAAAATAGAAGGGCCCTTCGAGGTGAGCTAACTCTTTAAAAATGGCTACCTCGGATGGGTTACATAACGCTACTAGATATATGTTACTATTACAAGTCCGTTCAGTTACTCCCACTAGCTTCCCAATTGTAGTTTGGCTTTGCACCTGGTACATTGCTTGCTGCTTTTCCCTTCTTGTTGCTGCTTGTCTCTTCCACTGATGGTCTTGTTTTGATACCTACCGATACTTCCTGATTGAGAAATTCTAAATTTACAGTTGCCAATACTGTTAACACCTTTACTTTGGAGTTTTAACAGTTTTGGAAGATGCGGTGAGCCTGAACCTGTGAATTGGGGGGGGGGGGGGGTGTTGCATCCATAAATTTCTTTCGTTACTATGCATCTCTTGTTCCATTGTTGGTGTATGGTTTCCTTCTGTCTGAGCAACCAACTTTGGTGAATCCATGAAGACATGCAATTCTTTCATACCTTTGCTTATAGAGGCGGCTAGCCTTGCCAATAGTGCTTCACAATCAATGGTGTCATCGGATGTGTTAAATTTCAAGCGAATGGCATACGAATGCATCCTTTTCTCGAGACTAATTAGGATTATCCCCACACTTGAACCTTCTTTGATTGTTTCTTTCCCTAAGTATAACCTCCAAGCCCTTGGTGTTGTGGTTGATTTTTCCTGAAGCATCTTGTTTAGGTTGAACGTTCCCCTTTCATTTGCATCTAGTGTTTCATGTACTTGTTCTCCTTGATCGAAGAACTTTTTCACTATTGATCCTTCGGCCTCCTTTCTTTGGGTGTACAAGATGTTATATGTCTGTATCTTGGTGGCCCATTTTGCTAATCGTCCTTCTTTTCCGAAGAGTTTCAGTATTTCCTCCATTGGTCTATCAGTTATCACCTTAACCTTATGTTTTCTAAAGATTGCTCTCAGGGATCTTGTTGTGTGAACTAGTGCTTGTACCATCTTTTCCGTTGGGTGTAGCATATCTCTATTTCTTGTAGCGGTCGGCTCATAGCTTCAAGGTTTTGTAACCCTAATACTAGGAGAGTATTCGTATTATTTGTAATAATAATATTGGAGATTTTATTGTTGAATTATATTGTTTTGTGTTACTGTTTCATTAAGAATTCTTCTTGTTGATTAAAGATTAGATTCCGCATAATCTTTAATATATTCAACAAATTTTCTACTATAGTTGTGTTAGATTTATCTAGGATAACAAAACCTTAACAAGCATAAGGAATTAAAGATCTATTGAAGTGGGATCAACAATAAATTTGCTAATGGCTGTTAGTTGTAAGAACAAATTTCGTATTTGATTTAGGCTTTTTGGGGTGGGGTTTAGAATGATTTCCTGTACTTTTTCTGGGTCTACTCTTACTCCTTCCTTTTTTACCATGTAGCCAAGAAACCTTCCTTCATTCACTTCGAACGAGGACGTGACCGGATCAATCTTGATGTTTACTCTTTTCAACTTTCTTAGTGTTTCTTCAACATCCTAAACCAGGTCCAGCTCACTTTTTCTTTTTATTACTATTTCTTCCAAGTATATTTCCACATTTCATCCTCTGTGATCGGCTAAGACCTTCTCCATCATCCTCTGAAGTGTAGTTGCTGAGTTTTGTAATTCTTTCGGCATATGGGTGAAACAATATACTCCTTCCTCCGTATGAAACCCGGTCTTTTCTTCATCATCCTCTGTCATTCTTATTTGGTTGTATTCCTTCAGAAGTCGTAGGAAACATTTATACAAATATCCCATTATCGATGCTAGCCCTTCCCCTTCCTTCAGAAAGGGGTACATGTTCTTGACACAGACTTTGTTAAGGCTGGAGTAATCCACTTGCACCTTCCAGGTTCCATTTGCTAGCTTAACATGTATTGTGTTGGCTGTCCATTCAGGGCGTTGAACCTTCCTAATTAGTCCTTCCTTTACCCAACGAAATACTTTTTCTTTCAATGCTAGTCTTCCTTCTGATGCCATGGGCCATCTCTTATGGGCCATTGGCTCGGTAAGGGGATATATCTTTAGCTGATGCTCCATGACAAATCATGGAACGGCTATCCTTTCTAATCCGGCCCATGCGAATACTTCCTTGTTTTCTTGCAAGACGTTTGTCGGTAATTGTTTGCAACTAGCCGTCAACGTGGTTCCCATCGTTGCGCTTCGGTCTGAACGTTCATGGCTAATGATGCATACTTCCTCTGTATCTTCCTTGTCCCACATTTTTTCCAGCGATACCGGACTAAAATTAAGTCCTCGTCTAGAGCTATTCTTTGTTCTTAGTATTACTTGTTCTTTTATCCTGGACATTTGTTCTTCACGTTGACGCCATTGTACCTCCTTCCACGAGCCTTGCACCCTTTCTAAGTGTCGGCATTCCCATAGAGCCTCCCTACTGGTTTCTATTGTTACAATTCCTTGGTTAGTAGGAAATTTGATCATAGAATGAATGGTTGAACCTACCGCCCCGAGGCTTCTCATTCCGGTTCTTCCTATTATGACATTGTATGACAAGCGATATTTTATTACCACAAACTCCATTAGCACCATTTTATTTCTTCCTGCCCTTCCCATAGTTACTCGAAGATCTATTATTCCTAGAGGATGATATGTTTCTCCCGAAAAACCTACCATCAAAACCCTGCATCTTTTGAGTCTTGACCTGATGCTGACATCGAGGTTTCTAAAGCAATGCTCATACATAATTTTTGATGAACTTCCACCGTCGACGAGGATCCTTCAGACTTGATTACCCTTAATTATTCCTTCTAATATGATGGGTTCGTCCGTCAACTGATTCTGAGGGATCGCAGGGAAGGTGAGCTCGTTCGTTAGACCAAACCTTTCTTCTTCAAAAGACCTCTTGCGATTTCCTCCTTCCCTTATCATGTTTATGACCTTTACATTGTTTCTTCCTTGGATTTTGTTCCTCTGATTGGTCCGGCGAATATCTTTCACCAGATGGGTCATCTTTCCCGAAGCCACAGCTTCCTCTATTTGCTTTTTTAACTAATAGCAGTCGTTGGTGTTGTGACCCTTGTCCCCGTGGTAGTCACAGAATTTGTTCAAATTTTGTTTCTCATGGGTCCTGATTAAAGGTGGCTGTTCTAGGAAACTCACACTTTCCATGGCCAGAATCTCTTTCGGAGTCTTGGTAAGTGGGGTAAAAGTATCCTTTCGGGGATAAGGAGCGTACACCCCATGTTTCTTCGTGCCTCTCTCGGGCCGCCTCTATTTCTAGCTTTTTCGGGACCTTCGGTCCATGTCGGACGAACGTACCCTTTGTCCCCTTGAGAAGGACGAACCATCTCTACTGACTCAACGACCACTTCTCCTCTAATGAAGGCCTTGACTCTTTCGAACATTTCGTCTACCGTATTGGGTATTTTGTCATTGAGCTTCTTGGCTAATTCCGGATGACCATGACCATGCATAAAAGCTGAAATACGAAGAACCGGGGGAACTCCCTTTATGTGTGAACTTTCATATTTGAACCGATCCATGAAAGCTTACAAGCCCTCATTCTATCTCCTCTTTGTAGGTCCTTATAAACAGGATCTGAATGAGCCTTGATAGTCCTTTGAATAAATCCAAAGATACTATGAGAGACAATGACTGTGAATATAA
>BQNB010060221.1:0-37012 GCA_026074375.1 Tanacetum coccineum
CAGCTTAAAACTAGACAGTTACTACTTAACTATCTTTGGAGTTTTTCTTAAACTAAATAAGCTAGAAGACTAAATAAGCTAAAGTTAAGACTTAATAAGCTAAAGTTAAGACTGAATAAGCTATAATATGCTAAACCTAAGCTAATGAGCTAAACAGAACTAAAAATAAGCAAGAAAAAAGCTATAATACTAAATAAGCTCTTATATTAAAACTAATAACCAAACAGGCCTATAGGGGTCTTTGAGCTTATTTTTAGATAAGCTCTTGGATCCTTGTGGGGAAATGGCTTATTGAAGCTTATTCTATAACTAATAAGCTTCCTAAATCAACTATTGAAACAAGGTTTGAAACTCAATTGCTTATTACAAAAGTACTTTGAAAACAGACTTAAGGCTTAGATCATGCTGAATTTTACTTTGAAAATGAAAAGACAAAAGGCAATTTTGCAGCTTAAATTTAGATGACAAAATAAGCTAGAATTTAAAAACTAAATGCAAACTTGTAAATTATGGTATATAAGCTACTTCTATGCTGAAAATTAAATCCTAACACCTATTTTAACCTACTGCAAATTAAGCTAGAAAATGACTTTTATCTTTTTAACACTGCTGATGCAGTTGACATGCATATAGACCAAATCTAAAAACCTTCAATGCAGACCTATTAACCTTCTTTCTACTCTATTTTAACACTTATCTAAATACAAATCAAGCAGTTACAAAAGCTAGAACTGATTTGAGCTATTAATGCAAAAGAACCTTAACAGATTTGAACTATTAATAAACCTACTAATGAAAACTAATTTAAAGCTAATCTAACTTATAAATATTATTCAAAACAGTTTAAATGAGAGATTTAAATAAACTATAAGAGACGAAGTTGTCACAAATAGCACTAACTTATGGTTAATGCTGTTGTCCCAAACACCCCTTTAAAAGTTTTAAAATCCATTTAAGCTTTTGAAAAACAAATTTAATGATTTAAACTCAGATACCAGATGACAAACAGATTATAACAACCTTAATAAGCATAACACTATAAGCAAATAAGCTAGAAACAATAAGCTATAAGCTAAGCTAATATTTTTTTGATTTTTATAGATTTTTAGGACAAGTTATGAAAAACTAAGATCTATGCTATAAAAGCTAAAAACAGATAGTCAAACAAGAGTAATAAGCATAATGAAACAAAATTAAGCACAAATAAGCTAGAGGATAAGCAGAATAAGCAAATCTAGACTAGGAATTTAAAGACAGAAAGGATAAGGAAAACTTACAAAGGCCTTAGCTAAACAAAGGCAATAAAAGGCTCAATAGAGCTGTCTACAAGCTCTAGCTTATCAATGATAAGCTAGTAAAGGTCCCATAAGCTCTTCCATGTTAAGCTTATCATCCATAAGTCCATAATCCATAAGCATAGGTATTTAAACTGATTTTATTGGTTTATGTAGATTAGATGCTTATTAATAGCTCAATTTGAGCTTAGAGACTCAAAGAGCTTGTATGAGCTTATTAGGAGCTTTTGAAACAGTAACATGAGAATTTGAGGATTAAAAATTTATAAAGTAAACGGATTAGGTAAAAACAAAGGCATATTTCATTAACATTAAAACTGATTACAATAAGGTAAAAGTAAGAGTACAATAAGTTTGAAAAGTCACACTACTTAAGCTTAAATTTTAAAACCTAAAAATTACAATTTATCTAAAAACTTTTTAAAAGCTAAAAACTAGATATCGTGTGTGTGTGTGAATGTGAGGGCTATTTATAGTCTTCAGAGAAGCTTCTAGGTCATGGAGTTTGTTAGATGCTCCCATAAATCCCTACCCTTGAATCTTGCCAATCATTTGGATCACTTTAATGAGCACACGGATTGCCAATGTGGCATTCCGTATGTTAGAGCTATTGTGCTTCTTTTTCAAGTCTTTTAGTGTAAAATCTTGCATCCTTGTGTGTTTTCTTCAATCCACATAACATTCCCTTTGTGGGGATTGACCAATAAGAGCATTTGGTGATGTAATACTCTGCCATGTCAGTCTTTATCACTTGAATTGTCTCTTCCGTCTCATTCAAACCGCTTGGTCAATTTTTGATTTGCCCCTTTGTTTGAACTCGGAGGTAAAATCGGGGAAGACATGAATATTGTGAAACTAATTTCCGCTGACAGCATGTAACTTTTAAAAAAAGGGAAAGGAGATTTGATCTTTTCTTTACCGTGGTTGACTTTGGACTTATAAAAGGTTTTTGGGTCGGTTGTATTCAATAGGGCCCGTCTTAAGTGTTGTTATAAGGAAGATAACGGGTGTTAACTCTTATAATTAAAAGAGTTAACACCGTAGGGTTTAGGATTATTTTGTGCAATTGGTTTTAACATTTAAAGGTTTTTTATGGAAATTTGGGGTATAGTCATTTTATGTGTTGACTTTGTTGAACAAGTGTTGACTTTGTTGATCTTTGATATCATCCTCCCTTGCTCTTGTACAACGACACATTCGTTCCCGTGTCCGTTTGTCCGACTTTTGACCGTTTTCCTTGAAGATTTTTGTCAATATTCCGTTACCTACAAAATCACAAAGACAAAACAAGCAATATACAAGCATTTTAAGCATAATTTTGTCTTTTTAGGGCCTATTTTGATATAAAACGGATATGTGTTTTCACACATATCAGTAAACATATTGAATATCTCATCATTTATATAATTATCAATAAGTAGAACCTTAAGCTTATCCGTTCTGAGTCATAGACGGAGAGCTTTGTCAGTCTGAGTACCCAAAGTTGATGCTTGCTGCAGATTAGCCATCAAAATGCAGTTTGCATTGACTTCCTTAATCTCATCCAAGTCTGCTGCAGTAGCCATCAAGTCAAACTCTTCAGCTTGCAGTTGGATTCCTGCTTCTTCCTTTTGAGCAATCAGCAACTGAGTCTGAAGATAAGCTGCATCCATTCTCCTTGGTCTGACTGTGTAGTTCCTAGCAAGATAACCCAGTCCTCTGCAGTTATAAGACCTTATTTGATTACCATTATTCCCATTTGCATTACCCTCAGCCCGTGCTGCTACAACATCACCATTCCCATTCTGATTAGCTATACCCGGAACAACAATTACCCCATTATGATTTCCAACATTCTGCCCACCCGGATTCTGTACTGCATTCTAAACAAACTTAATTCCCTAACTTCACCTACATATTGTATAAACTGATTCCCCCATTTCCCTTTGAACCATCTGCATTTGATTTGTCTTGACCCAAATTGCACACCTGTCAGAGCAATCTCCTATTCGAGGGTTGGATGAATACTTTGGTTGTTGTTTGGTTTGGTTGTAGAGTATTTTTAGTTTTGAAAGCATTGGCCAATAAAGCAAGTACCGTGTTTCATATACAGCTTAGGGACTCTATGTCTTTGAGATTTAGCATAGGTTGTTGCATTATTCTGGTTGAGAGAATTTGTTGGTTATAGTTGTTGTTGATGGTAGTGGTTGTTGTATGAAGAACTAGATTATGGTATATCATGGTGAAACACGGATACTTAAAGGAATTGTTTGAATTGTCCATGAGAGCTAAATGATCTTTTTTTTTGTAAGTCCGTTATTCAGCTCTTAGTTTCAACTACCTCCTTATTGATTGTACTTCAAGAAGACAATAAACAAAGTGTAAATCTGATGTATGCAAGTCTTTGTTAGATTAACCAATGTAAAAATGTCGACCCAATCTGGTTGTAATTTGTTTTAGGAACTTATATACGTGGCAAACTTTTCTGGAAAAGGTGTTTGTTTCTCTTTAAATCATTCATCAATTTTCAGAAAACGATGATAGTTAAGACTCAATCGATTCGCCCATCAAAGGAAGTAAACATTTTCCCACTTATTAAACAACTAGCTTTCTTCCTCTTGAATTCAAATGTCAGAACCTTCATCATCTTTTAACACGTAACCAGATTTCTTGAGCAGTTTCATCATAACTATCAACATTAGCAAAGATGTCTTCGGAAAGACCGATAATAATGGGTCAGAAATTAGCTTCCAGTTCAAAAACTCTGCAGTCATAAAGTACATCATCAAATATAACAATCGCAACATATTCTGTGGGAACAGTAACTGGGAACGAGGCTGATCACCTGTATTCAGAATCATTCCCGTTGACATATGGACCCTTCATAATGGAGTTATAGATTTAACATTCCATATTGTCTAACTCTTGGTATAACGGAGAAGACATGATTAAGCAATGGAACGTAGTTCTCTTTGATAGGCATAATGTACTGTATTCAGAACCTACGACATAAATGTCATGTTTATTTGAATTTTGAAATTAATTATGTGAAATGAAAAGAAATGATCTATCATTGATAAGATTTGCTATGATTAAAGTTAAATTGATTAATGATCCTTAAGAAAACACGGGATTATTTACAATCAAAAGACTAAAACGGAAAATTGAAAACCTTTACGGGATGTTACAAAACGTCAAGAAGAAACCCGTGAAATAAAGATTGTTTGATATTGGTGAATTAGGAACCTTTAAAGTTCAAGTATAAATTATAAGTCCTTAATGATCAATGGTCTAAGTTTGTTTGTTATGGAAGTTGACAAAGGTACAAATGACCTTAAAGGCTTGGTAAACCGCTGCCTAAAAGGAGTCAAACTGCTGCCTAGAGTGATAGTAAATCGTTGGTGAGAAATGCAATAAACCGCCACTAAGAATAATAGCAAACCGCTACCATGGATTGACAAACCGCCAGAATCTTTGACAACTCGCTATTTTTTGTAACTCGCTATTCTGATAACTTGCTATTCAGCAACAGTCCGCTGAGCGCAAAATTTCTAGAATCTTGACAACATCACTATCTTGAAAATTTGTACTTCGTAAAGGTTATTGACTTTGACCTTGGAAAATTTCTTCAATGTACCTGTCAACTCGCTACACCAACTCGCTAGTAAGACCTGTTTTTGTCAACTCGCTACTCCAACTCGCTATATCATCTTCCCAACTCGCTACATGTGGCTGCCAAAGAGGTCACTTTCGAACAAGTATACGAGTCGCTTTCATACCTGTTGTACCTGTGTGGATTATAGCAAACAAACAAACAAATATTCTTGACTGAACTCAACTCTCTACCATGAACACAATACAACTTGCTAGTATGAAAAGTTTAACAAACTTTCGAATAAGCTCAAGTTAAGACTTAATAAGCTTTAATATGCTAAACCTAAGCTAAAGAGCTAAACAGAAATAGGAATAAGCACAGAGATATAAGCCATAAGCTTAAAATCTAAATAAGCTTTTAAGAGGAAATTTAACCAAACAGCCCTAAATGCTATCTTTGAGCTTGAATTCCTATAAGCTAGTGGAAACTTAATGCTTAAAGCTAAACAACTTTTTAAAGTACAGCTAAAAATCTACTTAAAACAATAAGCCAAACACATTTTGAAATCTAATTAAGCAATTAAAAAGTACTAGGAAAAAAAACTACAGGCTACTGACTTAATTTCTTTTGGTTTAACTAAAGAGAGCTAGAATAAGCTTGCAATGACTTAATAGGCTAAGAACTACTTTAAACTATCCTAATAAGCTAATTTAAGAACAAATTAAGCAAAAGTTTAAGAAAATAAGCTATAAAACTAAAATAAGTTCTTGACTAAACCTGAGTCCCAAACAGTCCCTACAGGGATCTTTGAGCTTATTTTGTAAAAAGCTCTTGGATCCTTGTGGGGAAATGGCTTATGCAAGCTTATTCTATAACTAATAAGCTACTCTAATCTACTTTTGAAAATGAATTTTAAACAAAATAGCTTAATGAAAAAGCACTATGAAAACAGACTTAAAACTTAAATCATGCTGAGTTTTACTTTTAAAATGAAAAGACAAAAGGCAATTTTGCAGCTTAAATTTAGATGACAAAATAAGCTAGGATTTAAAAACTAATTGCAAACTTGTAAACCATGATATATAAGCTACTTTTATGCTGAAAGTTAAATCCTAACTCCTATTTTAACCTAATGCAAATTAAGCTAGAAAATGACTTTTATCTTTTAAACACTGCTGATGCAGTTGACATGCATATAGACTAAATCTAAAAACCTTCAAATGCAGAGCTATTAAACTTCTTCCTACATTTTTAACACTTATCTAAACACAAATTAAGCAATTACAAAAGCTAAAGCTGAATTAAGCTATTAATGCAAAAGAAACTTAACAGATTTGAGCTATATTGATACTAACTATTAAAAACTTAGCTAAAACAAATCTAACTTATAAAAATAGCTTGAACTAAACTAAATTTGGAATCTAAAATGAACACAAAAGACCAAAGAGCTAACAACAGCACTAACCTATGGTTAGTGCTGTTTTCCCAAACACCCCTTTAACTAGACTAAAAACCATTTTAGCTTATGAAAATGAATTTAAGAGCTTAAATCCTAAATACCAGATAACAAATAGATTATAACAACCTTAATAAGCATAAAACTATAAGCAAATAAGCTAGAAACAATAAGCTACAAGTTAAGCTAATATTTATGATTTTTATAGATTTTTAGGACAAGTTATGAAAAACTAAGATCTATGCTATAAAAGCTAAAAACAGATAAACAAACAAGAGTAATAAGCATAATGAAACAAAATTAAGCACAAATAAGCTAGAGGATAAGCAGAATAAGCAAATCTAGACTAGGAATTTAAAGACAGAAATGATAAGGAAAACTTACAAAGGCCTTAGCTAAACAAAGGCAATAAAAGGCTCAATAGAGCTGTCTACAAGCTCTAGCTTATCACAGGGAAGGAAAAGCAAGAGATAGTCCCATAAGCCTCTTTCATTGTAAAAAAAAAAAAAAAAAGCTATCATCCAAAAGCTCAAAATCCATAACAAGGGTATTAAAACTGATTTTTAGATTTTAGAATGCTAGGAGCTTATTAATAGCTCAATTTGAGCTTAGAGACTCAAAGAGCTTATATGTGCTTATTAAGAGCTTATGAAACAGTAGCAACAACATTTGAGAGTAAAGAGCTTATGACAGATTATTAAAATAAAACTTATGATTTCATTAACTAGAAAACTGATTACAATATGTTGAAACTGAGATTACAATAAGCTATTAAAAACTGAATTAAAACTACATAAGCTAATTTATGAAAATTACATAAGCTAAAGTTCAAAAGCTAAAAAAACTAGATATCGTGTGTGTGAATGTGAGGGGCTATTTATAGCCATCAGGAGATGCTTCTAGGCCTTGGAGGTTGGTAGATGCTCCCATAAATCCCTGCCCTTAAATCTTGCCAATCATTAGATCTTTATCTTAAGCCGTTGGATCACTTTGGTGAGCACACGGATTGCCAACGTGGCATTCCGTATGTCAGATCTATTGTGCTTCTTTTTCAAGTCTTTTAGTGCAAATTCTTGCATCCTTGTGTGTTTTCTTCAATCCACGTAGCATTCCCTTTGTGGGGATTGACCAATAAGAGCATTTGGTGATGTAATACTCTGCCAAGTCAGTCTATATCACTTGAATTGTCTCTCCAAGTGGTCAATTTTGATTTGCCCTTTGTTTTGAACTCGAGGTAAAATCGGGGAAGACAGTGAATAGTGGTAACTAATTTTCGGCGTGAAAAACTTGTATAAAAGGGGTGTTTGACTTTTCTTTTGACCCGGGTTTTTTATATTTGGGACTTTAGGCTAATATCTTGGGCCATCGGTAAGTTTGTCTCGGGCTTGGGTTTATATAAGAGGTTAACGGGTGTTAACTCTTATAATAAAAAGAGTTAACACCGTTAGGGTTTAGGGATTATTTTTGCAATTTGGTTTAACTTTGAGGGACTGTTTTGGGAAATTTAGGTTTTGTCTTTTTGTGTGTTGACTTTGGTTGACCAAGGGTTGACTTTTGTTGACCTTTGATAGTATTCTCCCGGCTTTTGCACACCTATCCATTCCAGTGTTCGTGTTTGTCCGGATTTGACCGTTTTCTTGAGATTTTTGCAATATCCGTACCTACACAATCACAAAGACAAAACAAGCAATATTCAAGCATTTAAAGCATAATTTTGTCTTTTTAGGGCCATTTTTGATATAAAACGGATATGTGTTTTCACACATATCAAAACCTCAAGTTTAGCTTGTTTTAACATAACTAGTTCATCTCTACACTTGTTTAATTCAAAAACATTTTTATTGTATTTTGAAAGTAAGTTAAGTCTTTGCTCTTCAAATGTTGATATATCTAAGATAATTTTGCCAATCTGAATCTTCATCCATTGATAAAAGAATGTTTACCTTTCTCATGGTGATGTCAATCCATTCACCATTACGAGTATGATTCTTTCTTACAGTGAGTTCATCATCAGCTAGAGCCATCAGTACCTTGACCTAAGTGACATCTTCATCATCAGTGACTTCTTCCTCATCATAATCGAAGGTTTTAGAAACTAGAATTTTGTTCTTAGGTTGAAAGGTATTTGGAGCCCGAGGGGTAGAGGAACTGGCCTCAAGAAGTGCAAATTTAGCTTTCATTTTCTTATACTCAGTTTTATAGTCTTTTTGAATTTTGGACCCAGACTGATTATTTAAGGATTAAGAAGACTGAATAAATTTTGGAGTAAATTTTGGTTGAAGGCCTTTTGACACTAATGAATAATCTGTCACTGGTGATTTGTAAGAAGGTTCAGACGTTATAGAAAAGCAGTCTTTAGCAAAATGACCTTTTTTGCCACATTTGTAACATTTAGTATTATCATTTGCTTTTTGACTAGAAAAATGATTTCTTCTTCTTATAAAATGTTTTGAATTTGCCAAAAGGGCTCTTTCATGAAACTCAATGTTTAAGTCTCTAAGATACTCATCACTTTCATCAACCTCATTGTCAGAATTTTCTTAGAAATCTTGTATAACATTGTTAGAGAAAAAGGCAGTTGATATAGCATTGCTTGAGGGAGTAGTAATAAGAGCCTTTTTGCTATCAGAATACCTTCTTTGAATGAGGTTGTCTTTATAGACAAACCTTCCATAGATATCTGCAAGGTCAAGAGTTTGAGTATGATTGGCATTCCTCAGTCCATGAGAGAAGGTTAACCACTTCTCAAGGAGACTATTCACGAAACCAACGTTGATTTCATGTTTAAAGAGGTTTACACCATCATTTGCAAGCTCATTGAGCAGGGTCTTATAGCGGGTATAAGTTGTGAGAGACTTTCAGTGGGTTTAGCCTTGAAAGTTTGATACTCAAGTTTTAGATCCATAATTCTGTTTTCCTTGGTATCTGAGGGACCTTCAAAGTTGTGACCCAAGTCAGTCCATGTTGCTTTAGCTATAGGACAGCTAATGACTGACTCCATTATGTCATCTAGTATACATGACATAATGATGCTTTTAAGGCTTTTTCCACTTATTAAATTTTCTTGGTTCTAGTCTGGGAGCAATAGTAGCATAGCTACCTCCTTTTTTATCAACTAGCTCGGGTACATTATTTACTGCAGCCATATTAGGATCTGGGTTTTAAAAACTTTGAGCAGATTTAAATGTTAAAAAGTTTTATAAACCTTCTGCTCTGATACCACTTGTTGTTCCCGCTTAGTTAGTGAAGAATAACTACAAAGTTATTATTTAACTAACTCATGGCTTAATTAAAGTATTTTTTTATTTTTTTGGTAACCTTGGTTTCCGACACATTGGCCGAATAATCCACGGGGTTTGAACCCACCGCCACACAGACTCAAACCAGGTAAAGCCCTCCCTTTTCAAGAGGTTGGCGTGGCCACTGGCTTAAGTAATGTAAAATACAAGAAAAGATTTTGTATAAGTAAATAAGAATTATACCATATTGTATACGAGACACAAAATACTTTTCAACGTTTAATTCTTTTATGAAGAATTATACCATATTATATGCGAAACTACAATGGGGAATTAAATGGCAATGTGTGTGTGTGATCTACTCACTAATAACTTTGCATAAACATAAAGTGTTATGCAAAGTTAACTACTATGCTAACCAACTGAGCTATCTCAAGGACTTAGTAGATATGGAGGAGTAGGTGTGTTTGTGAAAGATACGTCTTTGAATGCACAAACTTAACACCTACTCGTTTACAAGAGTTCTATTTATACTACTTAGGTAGGGTCGCACCCACATGGGTGGTAAACACTAATCCCATAGCCGATAGGCTAATACACTTCGCACAACTTTGTATCTATTACATTTCTATTCTAAGTATGGGACAAATTTGCTTTCAAGGTTCAGTTTTTGCTGAACCCATCCCCCCCCCCCCCTCCGACTTATCTTTTCATACCTTTTTGTTTTGGGGATAGTTTGATTTCAGGACTAGTGATAGGTAGATTTGGACTTATAGTTTCAAACTATCCGTATTTCTTCAGGCTATCTTGTCTGTTAGGAGTGGCTTTTTGTTGGTTGAGAGAGATTGTTCTGAAAGGATTATTATATGGGGTTCAGTGAGTGGTAAAACCCAAAAATTTGATTTGCATTTTATTTATCATTTTTGAATATTTACCTATATTGTCTTGAACCCTCCCCCCCGCTATATGAATAATTAAGAGAATTTTGAATGTCTAAACACTCTATTAGGTTATAATAATTTGTATTTATTACGTGATGATAGATATGTAGTTTTAAAATATATATTTATTATATATATATATATATATATTATATAAATTTATATATATTCTCCCCACTCCCCCCCACCCAATCACCCCACTCCCAACCCACCCCCTATTAAATAGATACTTATAGAATATATATTTATTATATTATCCGCCCCCCCCTCTAGAAAATATATTTTGATTTTGTTATTTTGTTTATTTACTTTCCTTTTGTTTATAAAACATATTTATAAAATTATGAGTATAAAGGTTTTTAAAAATATTGTGTAATCTTAAAAATGAAAGAAAAATATTTTGTTCCTCCATTTTTTCCTTCATTTAGGCGGCCCTACGGGTATAATTTACCAAAATCTGTCTATTTTGAAGCTTAGCTTAATTTTAGGAAAAGAGTGTAGGAAAAAGGAGATCAAATCTTTTAATTTTGCAAGAAAGTTATTTGTGTCTTCCCCTCCCTTTTCTTCTTATATAGCTGGCCATATTCACTCCTCTCCACCATTATTCTCTCAAAAACTTTACTCCAAAAACTTATGTATTCATCCATAGAAGTTGCAAGGAAGAAGAAGGTGTAGGTGATTCCGGTTGGTTATTCAAGTTTTGGTGCTTGTGGTGTAATTATTTGGTGTTCTTGGTGTGGTGTTCTTGTTCTTGTATCCATCTTAATCTTCGTAAGTATTCCATGTCCCTTGTTTCATCTTTGTATTCCATTGAGTCACATATGAAGTTTTATAAAAAACTAAAAAGATTGTAAAAGAAAATATCGTGTTTTAATTTGTTAAAATTGTGGGGTTACTCTTGTTTAAAATGGTTGTAATAAATGTTATGAAACCCTAGATATCAGTTAATGGTGTATATTAATAGAAACTACTAGATTAGAAACCCTAGGGTTTGTTTTGATTGATGGAAAAGTTAGGTTTTTTGTGTTAAAATTTTTCCCGCGGAGCGAATTTTGCGCTCCCATTTTCAAGGTGTGTATTTGATAATAAAAAACGTGGTTTTAACATAATTCTTGAGCCTAAAGTTAAATTCAAAGAGTCTAGTTTTGAAACTCCGGGGGGCTTCATGTCAATTGGAGGTCAGGAAGGTCGATTTTTAGATTTTATAAGATTAAGTGTCGATGTGAATTTCTATCGGAAAAATTCTAGTAGTAGTATAGATTTTTAATCTCAAACCGTAAGGAGTTAGCCTCTAAAATTTGATTTGGTAAATCTTCATGATATTAGCTACATCCATTATTTTTTCAGAATTTTCTGAGTTGTCTAAGTAGGGTTTTTACGCGTCATCTTTTCGAATGTTTTGTCAGATCAATTTCGGGATCAGTTTTGGTAACAAGGGTGAAAGGGGTATGTAAACTTGGAAATAAAATCAACCACAAATCAGGGATATATTAGACATATATGGAAACCTCTGTAATATTTTGGTATATTTTTAGAAAGGTGTTTTTATAGGTTTTTAGATTGGAAAACTTACCTTAAAACTGGACAGATTTAAAAATCTAGGGGAAACCCTAATTTAGGTCACTTAAAAACTTATATATGGTAAGAATACTCTCAGTGATATAAAATTATAAAATAAAATGGATAATTAATATGTAATCATTGATTTATGTAGATTCGGTGAAGAGGTTTTGATCTTTTGTCTTCGTGTTGTTCTTCGTTGCTTGTTTGTTAAGGTACAAATATTCGTTCTTTTTGTAAGGACACCTTCATGCTTGTTTTCTCATTTGTTTCAGCTACTTTGATTCGTTTGATATTCCATCTGATTTGCTATTCGTACTCATGACTCATTGATATTCGTAATATTCTGTTTGATTTAATATTCGCATTCATGATTTCTTTCATCTTTGTTTGAATATGATATTAGATCCGTTATCTTGATTAAATTATTAATAACTTGTTCAGTTTGCTTAAATCTTTGCCCGAGCTATTTGAACTAGTTATGGATGGTCCCATAGGACCGTGTTTGATGCACCAATTGCATGACACTAGCTGTGGCGGTTAGTTGTGATTGGTCCGGGTTCCCCCTTTTTTTTTGAATGATGGCCTTTGATTTATTATTAGCTTACATTGTGTGTGTGTTACCTGTCATTGATACTTATGTATCATGGATTATGACTTCTTTTTGCAGGGAGCATATGGATGCATTCTAGGTAAACTTTGTTTACGTTCAGTCAGGTGAATGGTTGGATGTGTGCTATTAACCCCATACTCAATATTGGTACATCAGGGAATGATTATTGCGTAAATTTGTATATGTGGACTATTTGCTTATTTTTGTTTTAGGGTCTATTCATGTATATGTTTAGAATTTATTGGCTGTGGGCATGCTTTGTTATTCTCTGATTCTTATTCATTCGATGTTCGCATTTCGTCATGATATTTGTTTAGCAGGTTCTCGTGATTCGTTTCATTCATTCTTTTGTCTTTTTCCCTCATTATTATTATATATGTTCACTGAAGCGTATTTAGCTCTAAGCAGCGTTTTTCTTTTCTTGCAGGAGGTATAAGGGGATATGGATTTGAGTGTTATGATTTAGGAAGCTCTTAGAGGACCGACCCTTGATAGATTCTTTTGTTTGGATTTATGTTTAAGACTTATTTTGTTGGAAGATCTCTTTTCATTTAGTGTTTGTTAGAATTTAATACTTTTGGAAGTTCATTTTGTTTCCAATTTGGGACTATAGTATTTTTATTAATAAAAAAGTCTTTACTTGCGTTTAATATGTTCTGATATGACTCCTTAATGTGGACTATTGGTCTCTTTTTCGTGAGCGAGTGTTACAAGTGAGTCTTTTGCAACTGAACCCATCATCTTCTTCTTTAGCTCAGGCTTCATTTACTGAGTACCGCCTCACTGAATGCTAGATTCTTTCTTGTAGACTCAGGCTGAGCATCCTGAAGGTAACTCACTGAGTGACTATTCACTCAGTGACCTTGAAATGTTAAAGGTTATTTACACTTAGGTTAATTTATGTGAGGTCTGAAATTCAGGATCAAATCATTGGTCACTAAAGCTGACCCAACAACTTTGAGAATACGAATATCACCTTCTTGAATAACTTTACGAATATAGAGATATTTTCTTCGAAAATGTTTGGCACCCTTTTGAACACCAAGTTCATCGGCTATGGTAATGGCACCTGTGTTGTCACAGTAGATATCCATAGGTTTATCAATGCTGGGAACAACGTTAAGCCCAGAAATGAATTTACGTATCCAAATTGCTTCCATTGCAGCTATGTATTCAGCTTCTATAGAAGACATCGCAGTAGTGCTTTGCTTAAACTCTTCCTATCAATAGCGCCTTCGTTCATCACGAAGACATACCTCGTCTGAGATCGAAGATCGTCCTGATCAATCTCCCAACTAGCATCAGTGTAGCAAGTAATACTAAGCTCAATTGAGGAATCACCACCATAAATAAGAAACATATCTTTAGTATTTTGAAGATACTTAAGTATGTTCTTTACAGCAGTCCAGTGACTTTCACATTCCATTTTTTTATTTGATCTTGCAAATACATCTAAGCATCCCCAAATCAAGATTTAAAACAAACTAGAACCAAGTGTAGTTGTTTTTTTTCTTGTCTTCTCCCTCCCTTTGTGGTTCGGCCGAATACACAACACCACCACTCTTGGTGTTTTGATTTTTCTACCTATCAAATGTTGTTTAGGAGGTCCTAAATTAGTCATCCATGTAATAAAAATGGATTTGCAACAAGGTTTTATTTGAAGTGATTTTTTTTTGAAACAAAGAAAGTTTCGAGTTGTGTTTTGCTCTTGGTTGTGGGTTCGAACCAAGCAAGAGGCCACTAGGAGGTGGTTTGTTTGATTTGTTTTTATATTGGTTTGTTTCAGTTTTGATTTGGTTCGTTGTTTGTGTGAGCCATTCGACATACTCAAGAGGAGCAAGGCGAGAAATTTATCGAGTCGTATCGCTTAAATAGCATTGTAAGGTTTCCTTCATATTGGTTTTATTGATTTTCGATTATATTATCGATTTGGTGTATATTGTTATGTAAATCCATTGAAAACTTGCGGCGTTTAGTGTAATCTGTTGTTGATAGTGAAAGTAGGATTATTATGAAATTATAAGGCACATTCGATGTAGTTTGATGAAGATTATTGGGTCAAAAACGGATTTTGCGTGATTTTTTAACTAGCGACTGTGAGCAAAAAGTTTGTCACCAAACGAGATCGAGAAATTGTAAATCTTGATTTTAGGGCTTTGAAATAAGGTGAGCTTTGCTTAGACGGTCGTTTCCATATAGGGATCGTCCTTGTAACTCCTAAATAACGAGAAAGTTTATGGCAAAAAACGAGATAATATCCTTCATATCAAAACTCGGCACAGTAAATTAGGTTGCTTGCTGTCCGGATTTTAAAAGCTCGATTCGGGCACTTTCGAGTCCGTTTCGGCCTTCGGCCGAAACATGAAAGTCGTTCGGGAAGGTCGTTTTACTTCCACTACGCGAGGTTCTTTAAGTCTAAAAGCGAGTGTTAACGGGTCTTAAGGCGGGGGCAAAATCTGGCTGTTTGGTAATTAGTACACTGCATCAGACCTGATGCGAGTGCGTTTTCACCCATTTCAGTCGAGTTTCGGGTCTCGGACAAAACTGGAAAGTTGTTCAAAATAACGTTTTACCTTTCCGCGAGGTTTTCTAGAGTTAAAGACGCCTTATAACGGGTCAAAAACGCAAACGCAGGTATGCGTTTTGGTAATACTTTTCGGCAGAAACTGGTAGGGGCATTTTGGTCATTTTCTGTTGGTATTCGGGGTCTCGCTAAAACAATGAAGTTGTTCGGTATTATCGATTCGCATTAATTCTCTATAGAACCCAGTTGTTTAAAATGTGATTTAGTGGGGTCGTTTATATTTCGGGTCAGACTTAGAAAATAAATATACTTTATAAAAGTCATTACTCCTTGTAGTATAATAATAGTTACTCCTGGTAGTATAATAATGGTTACTCCTGGTAGTATAATAATAGTTACTCCTAGTAGTGTTATAGTTACTACTGGTAGTGTTATAGTTACTACTTGTAGTGTTATAGTTACTACTGGTAGTGTTACAGTTACTCCTGGTAGTGTCATAGTTACTCCTGGCAGTTATAGTCATTGCTACTGGTAGTATATAAGTTACTCCTGGTAGAGTAATTCTGTCATTAGTACTGGTAGTATAAAAATGGTTACTACTGGTAGTGTTGCTATTAGACCGGGTAGTACAAATGGAATATAGTATAAAAAAAATATACTCAGAGCTAAGGTAGGACAGCGCAAGTAATTCTCATCAACATATATGTATGTAAACATATATATAAATATATATCTATATATATGTTTTCGTTGTAACGATGTACACATCGTTGATAGTACTTTATACATATTGTAATCGAACGACATAATTATAGGTCGTGGCCGAGATCGTTGCAGATTCGGTTGTGATTTATTTGGATTATTTGATCGTGGTCTTTGATCAAGGATGAGTTATAGCTCCCCGCTGTTTTTACTTCGTTATACATATATTTGGGGGGGGTTGGGGGGGGGGGGGGGGGGGGGGGGGGGGGGGGGGGGGGGGGGGGGGGGGGGGGGGGGGGGGGGGGGGGGGGGTGGAAGAACATGCTTGTTTGCAAATGCATTTACATGATTGATTACAAATTGTGTTTACGATAATTATTTTGCATAGCTCGCTATGGGATATATTATTTGACTTCATTTTTGGTCACAAATATATGCACTTTACTTTTGAAAGGATTACGGATTAGCTTAAGCGGATTGAACTGATGACAAAACGGTACTGCCCGGGTGTTCTTGGAGGGGACACCTTAAGAAGAAACGATATTTCTAAATTGCTATTAAGCTCTATGCTTCTATTAATATTTCTCAAAACGTACTTCAAAATATTGTGCCTTAGGGTTCCTCTTATACACCAAGGAAACCCTAATGGGCTTTACAACCGTGTCAAAGGATAATACATATCCTTTCCAAGGATAATACATATCCTTTCCTAAGATATCTCTAAGATAACTATTACTATTCTGTTACATTAACAGACTTAACTATAAACAGAACTAACTATGACTAGTACTAACTCTAGTACTGCTACTCTACCAGTACTAACTTAGTACTGCCAGACTTAACTTAGTACTGCCAGTATTAACTCAATACTAACAGAACTAACTATTACTACCAGACTTAACTGTTATACTACTAGTATTAAGTCTGTTACAATCTACTTTCCCAACATTGTTTCATCACGGGAAGTTTATCTGTTTGTGATAGTTGCGGTTTGCTTTATCACGGGGAAAATCTTGTGGTCCTATGTTATACGTTTTGGCGACTATTTGGAGATTTAAATGGTCTGGCATGTTTTGCAACTGTTGATTTTAAAAATCATACATATATTTTGAAAGGAAATTTAAGAAATTAAATGGCCATATATACTTTGGAAACCTTTGGTTTATTATTCATATCTAAACTAATCTATGAACTCACTAACTTTATGTTGACATTTTTAAGCATGTTTTTCTCAGGTGAATTAGATGCTTGGACTATCTGATGTGCATTGGAGTCTAAATTGACAAGATTTCATAATTGGATTTCTATAAATGATCAAATCTCGTTGTGTCGCTTTCAAACTTTTCATTGTGATGCAATTATGGGACAATTATTATTTTGATTTCAGAAAATCAACGAGATTGTTTTACAAACGACACATTTAGAGGTCGTTCTCTTGTATCTAGCGCTGTGTATTATGAAGTAGCACCCCAAGTGGTATTCCGCTGCGTTGTTGTGATTTTAGGGGTGTTACAGATTGGTATCAGAGCACTGGTTATAGAGAACTAGGTTGCATATTTTACCCTAGACTATAACCGTTTTCACAAACATTGCATCACATCAAACATTTTCAAAGTGCATACACGCTACTTGCTTATGTGCTTACATTACGTGCTGCATTAAGTGCTTACGTGACATACATATATGTAATATATATGCTTACATCTTTTGCGTATATCGTACGCTTATTTATATAAGAGTTATTATATAAATACCAGAATATTTTTAAGACATTGTGGGTTGCACAATGGTCTCATTCTACTCGTCAGACATTGTGAGTTGCGCAATGGTCTCACTTCGTTCTCAGACATTGTAAGTTAAACAATGGTCTCTAAGGATATTATTTTTCTTCATAGCTTTATACTATATTGTATTACACGGAGACCGTCATAATTTTGTTTACATGGAATTATGTATGAATCTAAGTATTACAAGTCTTGTATGGGCGGGACTTGTAATATGAGGATTGATATGATAATTGCTATGTTAACAAAGCCCGTCACAATTTTGTTTACATGGAATTATGTATGAATCTAAGTAAATAAAAATAAAATACCTAAAGTACATAATTATCTCCCTAGTAATTATATATTACTTGGTGGATGAAAACTTTAATTTATTTGACGACCGTTTACATTCCTTGATTATTTTTAGTCTACGCGATTTAGCTTAAAGGCAATTATTAAAAGTAAACGCGTATCGGACTAAAATAAATAGTGATCATTAATAGAGTCGTACAATGACACGAAAATGAGAAATGTTACACTCTTAATGCTCTCTTTCTTTCCCTACTTGATTCAACATCACTATCACAGTCAATATCCATGTCAAAATCATCTAAGTCATAACCTTCTTCAACATCTACCTGTGCAGGAACTTCTACATTACCCCTACTCGGTCCTACCCATTCTACATCTTTGTTAATGTTTTGGTAGAATTCTTGCATATCAACATCAACTTCATTAATAACATTATCATCATCAACTATATAGTCACTATCCTCACTATCATCACTCTCACTACTCTCACTACTCTCACTACCAGTCTCATCTTCATTAGCAACCTCCTCATTACTCTCACTACCATTCTCATCTTCATTAGCATCCTCCTCATTACTCTCACTAACATCATAGTCTGTGGTTTCTTTCTCTTTCTCAGCATTGAAACTAGGAACTTCTACATCATTATTCAAACTAGGTCCCTCAAGCAGTAATTATGGCAACCTATCCACCTTCAAACCAGGCTTCTTAAAAGGTTTCCTAGCTAAAGCATTGGATTCTACATCATCTATTTCTTCCAGCCTCAACTTCTGTGGGGATTTAAAATAAGTTTCAAGGACTGTATACTCATGTTCAATGAAAACCTCAATAAGTCTGTACTTATCCATATACCTAACTGGTTCATCACATCTGCATCATTTCCTAGTGCTTGTAAGCTATGATCCAAATTATTATTAGGTATCTTGAAATGATAGTACATTTTATTCTTTTTGTTTTTGTAACCTAAGGTTTTAAGCATTTCTTGCAATTCAATAACTAAAAACAAGTTTGCATCTACAAAGTCTACATAGTTAAAGGTCCTATTTGTGTAACACCTACCTGGGGGTTCAGTGAAAAAGCCACCATGATGAATCTTCAATAAGTATAAGGTTTCATCATATTTACCTGTCATTACCAATTTAGAAAATTAAGGTTTAGATCAATGCGTAAAATTTAGGGATTTCAACAATAATCAACAATGGATTATGGAAATAACATAATAATAATGGTTAAAAAGATTTAAACTTACTATAGGCTTCTTGTTTATCAACTGGATCTTCGTAATCATAGATTTTCCATTCTATAACCACCATTTCAGTTGATTATGATTATTGATTACCATCTCAGTGATTCATTGTTGTATTTGGGGTTTTGAAATTGTTAATGGAGAGAAAGTAGAGAGAAATGGATAGTCATGGTAAAGATAATAGAGGGAAATGAAAATGTTATGGTTGACTTCTCTTGTTTATAGAGATGAAAACACCCCCTCAACAAAACTCACATTGTAACATCCGAGAATTTTCGGAATTTTAAAGGAGATATAAGTTATTCCTAGGTTGAATTATCAAAAACGAGCAGCTAAATCACGTTTTCATTATTCGGACTCAAAAGCAATTTGATGTAAAACGACATTCCTGACAACTTATTAGTTTTGACCGAGACCCGAAAACAGTCAGAAGGTGACTGAAATGCCCTCGCAAGATTTAGAAACGAGAAAATAATTAAATTATAATTAATTTACACTTTTTATTAAATGAAAATATTTAATAAATTAGTCATCATTTTATTCATTAACATTTGTTGATAACGCAAATATACGGGTTAAAAATTTATTCCTATTTTTACTTTTGAACAAGACGTAACCGGTTCACCAAATAAATAACGAACATTTTTATAAATGTTATAAAAAGATTTATGAAATATTATCAAGTGAATACTCATTTTTATCAAAAAAATGATTTGGAAAACAACGGCGTTGAATCATTAGTTAAGTCGCCCAAACGAGTCTCGAACCGCTTTTTATCAAAAGTATATTAAAAAGTTACACTTTTTACCCTACACTATAAAGGACTTGACACTTTCTTTAAAACTTTTAATATATATAAAAAGTTTATATATATTTTTTTCATTTACATCTCTTATAAACACACACACATCACTAGTCTCTCTCTCCCTCATGAATTCCGGCAGCCACCAGCCGCCGCCGGCCACCATGCTGCCGCCGTCGGAAAACTTTTCCGGCGAACACCAAAGTTGATTCTTGTCACCCGATCTACCCGTTCATCATACTCACTCGCCCTCACTCGCGTTTTTCCCTCCCCCTCCTCTCCGGCTGCTGTCCCACCGCAGCCATCACCACCATCACCGCCACCACACCATCATCATCATCATCGTTTCATCATCATCATCACCATCTCACGTCACCCATCACCACCACGTCACAAACACCACCACAAGGATGGTTTGATTCGGTGGTAAAACACCACCACAAGGATGGTTTGTTCGGTGACAGCCACCGTACCACAAGGGTGCGGCTGGTTGTGTCTCAGCCACGTACATGGGTACGTTCGGTTTTGTTGTTAACGCCAACAAGGGTGCGTTCGGTGGTATAGCAGCAGGGGTGCTCGTGTTGTGGTTTAACCGAAACACCACTAAGGGGTGTTCGTTTCTATGGCAGCCGGCACCGAGGGTGCGTTTGGTCCAGGTTGAAGCCACCACAAGGGGTGCGTTTGGATTGTCACAGCCGCGGGTGCGTTTGGTTTTGCACCGCGGCGGGTGCGGTTGTTTGTGTTTGGGTTGGATAATAACCACAAGGGGTGCGTTTGGTTTGCTGAGTTACACCCAAGGAGTGTTTGGTTTGGCGGAAAACAGATTATGAAGTGTTTGGATTGGCAGTTAACACCCAAGAGGTGTGTTTGGCTTAGCAGGAAACCAGTTAGGGTGCGTTTGGTATAGCAGAAAAACTGATTAGGGTGCGTTTGGCTGTGACAGCCACCCTAAGGGTGCGTTTGGTTTTAATAAAACAGTCACAAGGGCGTTTGGATCTGGGTTTATGCAATAAGGGGGCGTTTGGCTGGGGTAAAACTACCATAAGGGTGTGTTTGGTTTAAGAGAGAGAGACACAAAGGACGCGTTTGGTTTAGCGAAACAACGAGGGTTCGTTTAGTTTATATTATAACATTATTATCTTGTTTAATCTAGATATAATAATATATATATTATATTTAGAAAGGGCGGGCATTTGAAATATTGAAAAACGAATGATGTCAATATATACTGATTTAAGGATAACGTCGAGTTTTACAAATATGGAAAACATTATATAACCGAAAATGTCATAACGAAATATATATATATTTCAATATTTAGTAACGTTTTGCTAAAACTCATATTGTTTTATAAACGGAAAACGTTATATAAACGGGAAAGTCATGAAGAAATTTTATATAAATTTCTATATGTATTAATGGTTCACTAAAACTGCTATCATTTTAGAAACCGATAAAAGGACTATGTTATATTTTAAAGATATATTAAAATATAACTACACCATAACTTGACAACGAACGAAAACTATATTTTTACAATGAGATAACTATTTTAGACACGACCTGTCGAAGAAACGAAATATAAATTATAAAATATTATTTTATATTTTATAATGGTTATAAACTGTTACAAACATGGTTTGATTAATTCATAACGTTAAGACATGTGTCAACCTTTGTACAAAGCCTTTTCATTAATTAAATGGTTGTCAAACTAATTGGTTTAATTAATTATTCACACTTATTATATAATACCTGCAAGGTATATTATACTTTTCATTAATCTTTGGATTGATTGTCTTTGCTATATAATTCACGATAGGAATTATATAAGGGTATTTTTCATAAGTAATATATAAAGAATATATATTACACACTTTGCGTATATTTTCAATTTATTTATTTAACCAACCACCAAACCATTACAACGTTAAATCTAAATCTTCATCAAACGTGTAGCGTTGATGTAACCATTCATCGGGAAACCCAAACACATTATCCTAGGCTAGTGGGACTTAGCCGTTAAGTTAAGCTGCATCTTCTTGATCGAGCCGCTTCGTCTTCCGTTCGTATTGTGCATATTAGATGCCTATCTGTCAATCGTTCTTCATCATCAATGTGAGTTCATAACCTCGCTTTTTAATCTTTTGAATGTTTATAAACCCGCGAGGGGGAATACATGCTTGTCTACAAACTCTTTACTTACTGGATGATCTTATGACAATGTGATTGTTTTTAAAGGATATTATGAGTTTCATAGCCTCACTTTTACTCGTTTTGGATAAATGTTATATATATTTTTGGGGTGAAAACATGCATCGTTTTATAAATGGACACAAGTGGATCAATTTTATATTATGATTACGTGTTGCCTAAGTAGCGATAACCCAAGTTGAGCCCCTTTATCATGAACTGTCAATTGCATAGATGTAGTTGTGAATTACATTATGTGAGCGCGAATGTTATGAATAGATCTATTTGGGAAACGACCTCCCCGTTTGGGTGATTAGCTATCACCGGGAACGAACGTTATAGCATGTCGAATTTGGGGATGTTTCGGGTTAGACATCTAATCGGGGCAGAAATTGCAATATATATTATTGCAAGAAAGATTGTCGAGCTTCAGTGTCATGAGCTTAGGAAACGTAATCAGGGTTTCGTGATGTTTGCATTTGTTGTTGCATCACGGGAAGTTTATATGTTTGGGATAAGTGCGGTTTGCTTTATCACGGGGGAAATCTTGTGGTCCTATGTTATACGTTTTTGGCGACTATTTAAAGATTTAAATGGTCTTGCATGTTTTACAACTGTTGATTCTAAAGATCATGCATATATTTTGAAAGGACATTTAAGGAATTAAATGGTCATATACACTTTGGAAACCTTTGGTTTATCATTTATATCTAAACAAAACTATGAACTCACCAACTTTATGTTGACCGTTTTAAGCATGTTTTTCTCAGGTGATATAGATACTTGGCTTACTTGAAGTGCATTGGAGTCTATACATTCAAGTTTTTCATGGTAATGCAATTATGGGACAAATGTTATATCAATTTCAAGGAAATCAACGAGTTTAATTTTTCAAACGACATATTTAGATATCGTTCTCTTGTATCTAGTGTTGTGTATTATGAAGTAGCACCCCAAGTGGTATTCCGCTGCGTTGTGATTTTTGGGGGTGTTACAGATTGGTATCAAAGCACTGGTTATGGAGAACTAGGTTGCATATTTTTCCCTAGACTATAATCATTTTTCATAAATATTGCATCACATCAAACATTTTCAAAGTGCATACACGCTACTTGCTTATGTGCTTGCATTTACGTGCTGCATTAAGTGCTTACGTGACATACATATATATAATATATATATGCTTGAAATCCTTTCGCGTATATCGTACGCTTATTTATATAAGAGTTATTTATATAAATATCAGAGCATTTCTTAAGACATTGTGAGTTGCACAATGGTCTCATTTCGCTCTCAGACATTGTAAGTTAAACAATGGTCTCTAAGGATATTATTTTCTTCATAACGTTATACTGTATTGTATTATACGGAGGCCGTCATAATTTTGTTTACATGGAATTATGTATGAATTTAAGTATTACAAGTCTTGTATGGGCGGGACTTGTAATATGAGGATTGATATGATAATCGCTATGCTGATTCGTTCATAGAGACTTTTACCTTAGTTACTCTAACCGAGTACTCGTTAACGATCTTGAAAACTATGTGATTTCCCTGATAGTTTTACTCCCCGTCTCCGAAGACGGGTTTGGAACACTCGTCCCATACTCAGTAGAGCACATGCTTCGTCATGTCATCCATCACCTTGAAGGTTATGTGAGTACGCGTATTTTCGGCTTTAATGTTTTCTAGCATAAGAGTTTTATAAATTAATTTCTTAAAGTCTATCTGGATGAAATCCTTTTTATGAAATGTTTTAACAGGTTCTACTTGAGGGCAAGCATAAGTCAAGTGGGGGATATTTGATAACATCAAATGTTTAATACTTTTTGGTGGTAAAATACCCCCTAAAATACCTGCAAATGCTTCACTAACACTCGAAAACGAGATATTTTTTGTTATTTTTGTAGTTTTAAGGTGAAATGCAGGAAAATGACAAGAAACAAGGGAAAAAGGACTTAAAGTGTAATTTTTGAAGAATGTTACGGCGTAACACCAAAAATGGTTACGTCGTAACATAAATTAAGCAAGTATGAAGATCAAGGAAGAATTTACGACGTAACACCATATCTAGTTACGCTGTAACCCTATATTTGGAAGGAAATCTTGTCAAAGTTATCGTTACGACGTAACACCTTATCCAGTTACACCGTAACTATGAATATCCACAAATATGGAATGAAGATCACGTACATATGGAAGTTATATGAAGGTTACGGCGTAACACCATATCTGGTTACGCCGTAATAGCTGCTTAAATATGAAATGTCATGTAAGTTGGTTACGGCGTAACACCTTTATTAGTTACGCCGTAACAGGTACGATATCTATAAAGATACCTATAAATAGAGGCCTCATTCAAGCTATTCTGACATCACTTTCTCTACAGCTAATTAGAGAGACGATAAAGGCTTCCAACCTTCAAAGAATTCCACCTGGAGTCCAAGGAAGATCACACTTTACTTACTTTTTGTATTTAATCGTTCAAATACGAATACTGTAAGAATTATGAGCTTTCAATCTATGATTACTTCTATTTCTTCCTGTGTTTCCGTTACCATGAGCGGCTAAGCACTTAAAGTGCTAGCCTAGTTATGTAGTTACTGTTGTTATGATGGTTGTTTCCTGTTAGATTATAGTTTCATTAGATATTCTTTGACTATCGTGTAACCTTGAGTTTTGGTAGTATGGATGGTTTGGACCTTGCTTTCCCCATTATTAGATTATCTAGTCAATATGGGATCCATCGGGTACTAAGGAGGATCTATGACTCCGACCCCTAGTGTAGGAACTAACTGGTCACCACATTTATCACTCATTATACTTAAAAAGCACAGGAACTCTTTCAGAGGGGGTTAATAATCTTTATAGGTTATTAGATATGTTTGGGGAATATTTAGGATTAATCACTACAACCTGGATATCCTACCTCCTATACGATTTGGACTGAGTCAGAATCGCGGGAAGTATAAGATAGACTAAATATGCCTATTCAAGTCTATCGACCTTAGAAACCACTAATGAAACCATAGTTTAACATTGCACCAGAAAACATTTTCATAACATTATTAATGAAGTAACTAGGTTAGCACGTTTTCTCTCCTGAAATCTCCAACTCTTTTAATTTTCAATATTTAATTTTATTGTTATTTTAAATTCATTTCAATTCAAAAACCATTTTCTAAACGTGACATTTCAAATTAAAACTAATTACAACTTAGCTCTTGGGACGACCATAGATTTACCATTCTATACTACCCACAATCGGGTTCTCTGCTCGTTAGTGCGTTGTCAGGTAGATCGAGTTTTATAAATTTAAAACTTGGTAAAAATATATTTTAAAATAAAATACGCATCAAGAAGGTTTATGCTGCTCAAGTAGGATGTGAACAATGTAAAGGGCCCACTACACCAAAGATTGCCCACTTAAAGAAGAAGGTAAAACCCTCGAAGAAGCTTACTACACTCAATTTGATGGACCTTTCCAAGGAGGGGGATATAGAGCAGCAACTCTAGGATTCTACCAGCGGAACAATGCAAACCCTTTGTACCAAGAACAAATGCAATCTATGGAAGAAAACCTAAGCAAGTTTATGAGTGAATTAGAGAAGAGACATAAAGAAAACTCCAACATGATTAAAAAAATCCAAGCTACGACGGATGTTGTCGTACGAAACCAAGGAGCTTCGATTAAAACCCTAGAGATTCAAATCGGGCAAATAAGCAAGGTACTACAGGAAAGAGGATTTAGAAGCATACCTAGCTCTACTGAAGCCAACCCGAGAGATCATGTCAAATCAATTACTACTGTGAGGACAAGAAGGGATCGTATAGACCGTAATTCTCAGAAGCTTACTCATAGAAGCTTCCCATATCGATAAATCCATACCCCGAAAAGAGAAAGACCTAGGGAGTTTCACTTTACCTTGCTATATTAATAATATTTGCTTTGATAATGCCCTTGCTGACTTAGGAGCTAGCATAAGTGTTATGCCTATCTCGACCTACCTTAACTTAGGTTTAGGCGAATTAGCTCACACTAAGTTGACAGGTGAATTAGCAGATAGGTCTGTGAAATATCCAAAAGGAATTGCTGAAAACTTGCTAGTAGGTATTGGTAAAAAAATTTCCCCGTAGACTTTATAATTCTTGATATGCCCGCGGATGTCAAAGTGCCCTTGATCCTCAGAAGATCATTTTTTCTACCGCCTACACTAAGATTGATATATTCAAAAGGCAGATTACTTTGAGGGTTGGGGATGAGAAAATTATTTTCAAAAGTGTTAAACCTGCTAGTAGTTTGATTAAGAGGGTCTACATGTTAAGCTTAAGAGAAAGATTGGAACTTGATTTAGAAGCTAGGCTAATGGGAGAGACCTTGGTGTTGAATAGATCATTAGACCCTTGATATGGAGATTACATTGAATTGAATGATCTTAATGTACCATTAGAACTTAGGAGAGATCAAGTTGATGATTTGATGCCCACCATTGAGGAAGGTGAGGTAATTAAGGAATTTAGAGCTAGGAATGATGCTAGAATGGTTAGCAAAAATTTTGGATATCCTAGTGACTATGACCACGATAAGAAGATCCGTAAAAGCTGCCCCTATAATCTGAAGTTTTCATGCATGATAGGTTTTGAATTTTTACACGCTAATTTTTTCCCTATCTTGTACGTGAATGTGATGTCCAAAAAGTTTCATAATTCTATAATGAAGGACAAATTGGAATACAAGGGAAATAATGTGGTTGGAGCCTTAATGAACATACCTATCTTTGTTGGAACTTTTTCTGTCTTAATAGATTTTGTAGTTTTAGAAGATATGGATGCTTATCGTGATGAAGGAATGGGCGATGTTATTTTTGGCGAACCGTTTTTTAGAGAAGTTGGAATTAAAGCAAGACGGTTCGATGGAATGATTACCATTTACAATGGTAATGAAAGTGTAACTTACCAAATGGTGCGGTCACATCTGAGGTTTAAATGCCACACTATTGAACAATCCAACAAGATCCCACCATTACTGAAGGTAAGTGAAGAAGATAAGATGAATGGGATCTCGCACTCGTACCAAAAGCTCAAGAGTTTCTACAAGGGGGTCTTCAACTTAGGACCCGAATATGTTCGAGATGCGAATATAGAATAATGGCTCATACGCGGGCAAGTAAGCGTGAATGAGACTGAATGAAGATGAAGGAAGAAAAGTCTAACTTAAAGACTAGCTGAAAGAAAAGTGCTTCCTGGGAGACAACCCGGATTGTTATTTATTTTTATCGAGTCTGTCTTCCCAGACATGAATACGGAGTATCCGCTCCATACCATACGGCATATTGAATGTCTGGACGTTATCAGGCCTTTATTTTTATGCACCCTAAACATTATTTTCAGTTCTGTCAATACGACGTATTCATGCACATGATACGGCGTATTCAACAGACTGACCCATATTTAGATACTTTTTACAGGTTTCTTGATACGGCGTATTCCAGTTAATGGATACAGCATATTGGTTTCCTGCACAGTTTATTTAGCTTATTTAAATTAACCTTAGATATTGTTGGGATTTACAGATTTGATGAGACAAAAGAACAAAAGAATGAAACAAGAAGGACTAATTCAGCATTATGGGATTCTAGAAGACTTGAAGTCAAACAGTAGTTATCTTCTCATTTAATGCAGTCAAACAACGATTAATGCTGATTGAAGATCTCATTCAATGTAGTCAAACATCGATTAATGCTGATTGAAGATTAATTACATACTTGAAGATTAATGCTGCGAGAGAGCGTGAGAGCGCGCATATTTAGTCAACCATAATTAATAATGACTAAGTATTTAATACAATGTATGACAAAAATACTGGAATAATTCTTTGTAAGTCTTGTTCTCTCCTATATACAGAGATCATAGACATAGGATTAATCCATCATAGAACACTAGAGCTTCTCCTAATGAGAGTCTATTATTAATAGCAAGTCGACTAATGAAGTCGAATAGTACACCATATTAGTTTGGTGTAGCCAAATTATAGTTGGGGGAATAGGTAAGCTTCATAAAAAAAACCTTGTGATAACTTTGATTGTGTTTTTTATTATTCCGCTACGTGTTATCAATCATTGTTATTGTTCATCCTAGATATATAAGATCTAATCAATCTTGACCTATAAACGATCTTACAATTGGTATCAGAGCCATGGGGCTCTCTATCTAGGATTTACAAGGTTTTTGAAGAAACCCTAAAACCCTAATTCTCAAGAATCAATTTACACACACAATAGTTTTATGGGTTTTGAAGTGATTTAATAAAAAATGATTATAATTGTCTCAACTCTTACCTTTTTCGTATGCAATACAAATATACATCATTGTTACTATCAGGGTTTTCCTTGCATAGGATGATGTGATGATGGATCCGGTTCGAACTGAGAAGACGAGCACGCGCGAGCGACGAGCGAGTGCGTCTGTGAGCGCGAGAGAGCTGTGTTACAAGAAGTTTCGAGGCTGCTCATTATTGTTTGTCGCTGCCCTTTGATGATCTGATGTTTTCTTGCACATCCTGCAGCAGCAAAACATGCATGCTTATTGGGCTTCAAGGAATATAAAACAGTACAAAGTATTAATTGTGTGATCAACATGAAGAACAGAAAAATTAGGTTTTCTTGCTCATTGCCTAAAAGACAAGAGAGTGTTTTTCTAGCGAGATGTGAGAGCGAAATTATATGCATTTTATAAAAGTAATGTTTTTGAAAGTTGTACTGTTAGACAGAAAAGGTTAGTACTTTTCAGTTATGTTTGAACTTAATGCTTGTTGTCGCGAAAACGAGTTTGATATGCTAATGGTGTCCGAGAAGTAGTTAATACTGCTAGTCGTTGCCGATATCAGACAACACACAGCAAAGGATGTCGGACAGAACTTGACGTTTGAGCGAGATCCGCGTGAGCGCCAGTGTGTTTTTGAATGGATTTGGATCTCGAATAAAACTAATTTTTAATATTTATTTTCTTATTGTTATGAGCTCGTATTTTTGGAGATTAATTGACATGTGAAATACGGAAGAAGATTTTTATCACATTATTTTTACGATGAAGTGGAATTTCATGGATGCGTGTTCTTATCATATCTTTTAGCACCTTGTAGACATATCTTTGTTCGTGCTTTTCAATGATTTTAATTGATAAAGACATATTGATCTAGTTTTACGTATGTAAGGAGGTACGTTGTTGTACTCACAGGTAATTTTACTATCACTTAAAGGAGTTTACGTTGTTGTGCTCAGATGTACTCAATAGGAAATGAGGATTTTCAGAGATCGAGGTCTACTCTTCCGAGAAGAAGTGTGGAGTTTCTTTATCATATTTAGTGCAAGATATAGAGACACAAGTTGGTTTTATTCTACTTCAATCATCAAATTCGTTTATACTCAGTTTTCTTCATCAGTAATCACTACAATGAGCCTACAGAGATCGAGGATTCAAGATATGTAAACATAGTGGTTTCAGGGGAAGCTTAGTGATGTAAATGGAATACCATCTATATGTGAAGTCTAAATAATCTGATAGACTCTAAGATCGTTTAAGCTCGAGATGGGTTAGATCTCATCTAGGATTATAAACATCAAAGATTAACAATATGCAGCGGAATAATAACAATAAGAACAATGATGTTTAACAAGGTTTTATTATTCATACGTTTCCCTCTTTCCCCAAACACAATCTTGGGGCTACACCAACTAACTATCTAACTATGGTGTACACACACATACCTTTTACTATTCGACTCTCATCAGTCGACTCTGCTATATCTAAAACCTATGTCTATGATCTCTTTATATAGGGAGAGATCATGACTTACAAAGGAAGAAAATCAATATGATAAGGAAACTAATTAAACTAATTTAAATACTTTCTTATCTTTATCTTGTAAATCTTTGACCAAATCTTCATAATTCTCCACCAGCTTGTAGAATTTTGATATGCTAGATTTAGTCCTTATGTTTCATTCTTTTATTTATTTTGTCTCATCAAATCAAGAATCCCAACAATATTCCCCTATTTGATGATGACAAAACAAACAAAGTCGTGTACGAACTTCATCATAAAGCCAAAGCTTCCCCTAAAGTTAAGATGTAATCATATCCCTGAATGAAACAAAACTTCCTTTGTAAACTGCTAACTGCTTCCCCTTAACTTAAGATCTTCCCCTTAAGTTAAACTCTCCATGCCAAACTCTCCATGCCAAGCTACCACAGGATCTATAAGTTGCTCTTCATATAATCATCTTCCCCTTTTTGTCTTCATCTAATAGGGGATTGTATGCAACTTTGATCTTCACAACCACACAACATATATCAAGACTTTTAATCCAAGCTTTCCACTGACTCAAATTACCCTCTATGAAGTTCAATATAAATAATGAACTCAAGCAGTAGAAAGTGTTAACTAGCAGTATTAACAATGACTAGCAGTAGTAATGACCTTCACCTTGCATGTTTTTCCTATATTTTGCACTGGACCTCGCTGTAAAGAATTCGATGAAGTTGGTAAAGTATCGATCATCTAGAATCCTATGTGTGATTGTAGTCATGATGGAACACAGACGCATTTACAACATACATTCTTGCTCATAAACTCAACTTGGAGAATCCACAGAGCAAAATATCAGGGGAGTTTCTTACTATAATTCTTTTAATTTCCCGTTTTTAATGTTTTATCTATACAATGAGGACGTTGTATAATTCAAGTGGGGGGATGGGAATTAGAATGTATACTTGTCCTATTTTTCACATAAAATGCTTAAATTATGCTCAAATCTAAAAAAAATCCAGCATACTTTTGTGAAATTACTTGTTACATAACCTACACACAAAAACCCTTATTAGATATTGTGAGGATCTAACCTTATTCGTTTCTAAATGTTTACCCAAATTCCACAAAATATGAGTGTGCCAGTGATGTTGCATACTTTAGAACTTGGCTTGGTATATCTATTCGAGACCACAATAATGAGTACTAGGGGTTTAGATGGAGTAACTTGTTTAAATTGGTAAATTTCTAGGATTACACCTAAAAAGCCTTTATATATTGTTATATTAACTAACTACACTGGTTAGTTAAATTCCTGTATAAACCCTTTGTTTACTCTCATCTTAAGAGTAAGATACCCCTAGAAAAACCAATAGAGCCAATTCTTTAGGAATAACACCAACTGTTTGTTTCGTTACACCTTTATACTATAGACTGCCCTGTTAGATTAAGTTCATTTATCAGTTGCTAGTTGCTTAAAGTGTAAAGTATGTATTTTTCAAGTCTTGTGTCAATTTTCTATCTTTGGTATGGTTGAGAAGAAATTTTCAAAATTGCAAATGAGAATGTATAAAGTAGTCAAAACTCATGTATTTTTACTACCAACACAATTATTGGTACGTCCGAAGAATGATGAATTATCGAAGGAATTATCCGGAGTTATTATAATCGTGAAGATGGTGAAATTACACCAACTTTCGTAGTTAGTATATGAAAAAAACAAAAAAATTAGAAAAATCGCAACAAAAAAAGAGGAGAAAAGTTTAAAGATAATCGTTTCGCAAAATCTTAGACCGAATGAATTATATGAAGGATTGATTATTCGTTGATACATCTTATAAGTAAACGATGTAAAGTTTTGTATAAAGTGGTAGATATCGCCACTTGCCTTGTAAAAGTATGTAAAGTATGGGATGATTGAAACCGTTACGGGATACGTGCCAAACGGCAGGTTGTTGTTTTGATCTATGATCAAGAGACGTATGTAAATCGTTGTTTCTTTTTCCATGGTACAGGCCGGAAAAGTGTCTAGCAAACTTGTATCTTAACTTAGGACTATTTGTTCGTAATATTACTTAACAACATGTTCTTTCCCATTCCTAACCCAATAACCATGGGAGTTTTTACGTGAATGAGGATGTGATCGAACATGCATGTCTATTCTGTCGTTACGGCATGATATGCATGATTCAGCTGCCTTGTTGGTTTATTTACTATTGGTGAAAGTAAGATAATCTCTAACCTATATAATTCTAGCATCCTACCCTCGTGTTAAACCAAATGAGGATGAGATCAAAACACACATGACTATTATTCGATACGGCCATGTATGTGTGCTTCAGCTGCCCTTCTTGGTGTGGTACTTTTGGTGAAAGATTATAGAATGATCAATCCTAAGCCTTATTAATAAAAACAATTTACCTTTATAAACTATGTTACTTTCCTTAGCTTATAGTGGTGGATATAGAGTATCAATTGCCAAGCCCTATGATGAGAAATAATCATCACGATCAAGCAATTGATCGAAATTAGTAAATGTTTACCACCACATAGATTAGTTGATGATTTAGTGTTTTTCATCCAATCTTCCTATTTTTATGGAGGTGTTTGGTTTGTGTAACTTCCCAAAGGCTAGCATGAGGACCAAGTATGAATCAAGTAGGAGGATATTGGATACAATAAATAACGTAACTTTTATAGCATTATTTATCCCATGAAACTAACCCATTTTATATAATTATTGTAAATAATTGTTACTTAATCGTTTGTATTTGAAAATTTCAGTAATTATGAAGTACTTGGTGAAGATTAGCAAAAGGCAAGCAATCTCAAGAGCATAAACAAAGACCATATGAAGATTACTGTCTACAACCAAGTACTCCCGTTATCCATCAAGGAAGATACGGTGTATCTGTGCCTGCGCTTTACTAAAGACCACAAAGGAACAAGATCCAATACGTCGTATCTAGGGAAAACCAACACGTCATATTCAAGCTATGAAAATAAAATATTCTAGAAGATATCAAACGTGGTCCTTACTCCAAGAAACCCTTAATACGTCATATTGACCTTTTTCCAGACCTTATAAATAGAAAACTTAAAAACGAGTTTTAAGTGTGCTAAATCATATTCTCGATACCTAAACCATAAAAATTGATTTTCAGAGGAGAAAAAGAGCAGAAGAGGTCGAGCAACGTAATCAATTCCATAGGAGACAACGTGTAATTTCTTATACTTTTGTAACCGTTCAGTTTTGGGTGTCATTCGTTAACTCGGTTAGTTTACCTTGGCTAAATTATTACTTTTGTATTGATGATGACGTTTGAAGGCTAAAACCTTTGGGTATTAGCCCATTCTTATGAAGAACGAAGGTTTGGTTTAGTTTATCCCTTAATTGCTTAATTTACATTGAATTGCTTGTTTATGTTTTCAGTTTATACTGTTTACTGGCTTTTGTATCGACCTATAATCACTAGATCTAGTGATATGGACCAAGTAATCTAGATGTCGGGATGACTCTCCATATAGTGATTTATAAATCTAGACGAATAGGATTACAAATAACGACCTATCTTTGCCCTTAGATTGTGAGCTTAGTTGGACTGGATGCGTTTAATTGTGACAGAATTCTACGTGTCTAGGTTTAAAGAAGAAGTACCACCTTAATCTTAAGAATGATATGTCGCCTCGAGATAAGTAATCATTGCACTAAATAAACAAACCAACGTTTTGATTGGATTAATAATGGTTAATACAGTTTTCTTATATTTGGCTAGACCGCTCTTTTATCTTTTGTTAATTTGCTTGTGTGTGTTTTAGTGTCTTAAGTTGATTCTAGTCACCACAAAACCCATGCAAGTCTCTCAGGCTGAAAACCTCCTTATCCGTTAGATTTAGGATTAACATAGGTTTAGCATAGGTTTAACATAGAATAGAATTAACTTAGTTTAGATAAGCAAAATATTAATAAATTGAAAGATTGTTTCTCGCTCTTAGTGATCGACACCCTACTTACCACTAAACTACCACCGATCGGGTACACTGCCCATTACAGTGTTGTTTTTGGTTAAGTCAGCAAAATATAAATTTAAAACTTGAAACATAAATTACAACCACACAACGACACATCAGTACGTGTGTCAACCTAAAGGTTTCATCGATGCTGATCATTCAAGCCATGTCTACAAGCTAAAGAAGGCACTCTATGGGTTAAAGCAAGCACCAAGGGCATGGTACGACAAATTGTCAAAGTTTCTCATACAAAATCACTTCAACAAAGGAACCATTGATCCAACTCTGTTTATAAGACGCTTTGACGATGACATCTTAGTGGTATAGGTCTATGTAGATGATATTATCTTTGTATCTACAAACCCTAGGTATACCTAACTATTTTCTGACCTTATGAAAAGCATCTTCAAAATGTCGATGATGGGGGAAATGACATTTTCCTTGGTTTACAAGTTAACCAATCCCCCTGTAGCATCTTCATAAACCAGTCCAACTACGTGTTAGAAATCCTTGAAAAGTATGGAATGGAAAATGGTAATCCTATTGGTACCCCAATGAAGACCAAAAACAAGCTTGACCTTGACAAGAATGGGACTCCCGTCAATGCAATGAAATATCTAAGCATGATCGGTTCCCTAATGTATCTTACGTCAAGCAGAACGGACATTGTACATGCTACTTGTTTATGTGCTTGGTACCAGGCTCAACTAACCGAGAAGCACCTTAAGGAGGTTAAAAGGATCTTTCGTTATCTTCAGGGAACCTTTAATATGGGTCTCTGGTATACGAAGGATTTTGGTTTTGAACTAACCGGATTTTCAGATGCTGATCATGCGAGATGTCAAGACTCCTTCAACAGTACTTCTGGTGGAACTTAATTCTTAGGCAAAAAGATGGTGAGCTGGTCCTTAAAGAAACAAGACTATATAACGTTGTCAACCGCGGAAGCAGAATATGTGTCTTTATCCGCTTGTTGTGCCCAAGTTCTATGGATGCGGACATAGTTAACGGATTATGGCATTCACTTTAACAAGATTCCTATCTATTATGGTTCCAAATCATCCATATCCATATCCTACAACCCGGTCCAACAAACAAGAACCAAACACATTGCTGTCCGCTACCATTTCATCAAGGAACACGTAGAAAAGGGTACCATTGAACTATATTTTATCAAGATTGATTACCAGTTGGTTGACATTTTTACCAAAGCCCTTCCGGTAGATGAGTTTAACTATTTGGTTCATCGCCTTGGTATGCGCAGTTTTTCTCCACATGAGCTTGAACGTCTTACAAAATCACAGTAAGTCTTTGTACACATTTATCAGAAAAGCAAAATACAAAATTATAAAACTTACAAAAACATAATATAAAATCAAAAATTTTCAAAAATACCAAAAATATTCTTCTTCGCCATGTCTCTCAAAAATCAATAACATTTACGTACCTAGAAATGTCGATTAACATTGACAAGGTTGTATAAATGAAGTTTGAGCGAGAGTTTCTAAAATGTTGTAAAACATGTCTTCTCTATATCTTCTATGACTTCTGATTACTTCTGATAGAACTCGGTTTTAAAGAAAAGAAAAGTGTACGCTTCAGTGCGCTTTATCCTTAAAAAAAGAGAAATCTTCTCGGTTTTCGAGGATTCTTATCAAAAGCTTTTTAACAGATTGCTCAAAACATACGACTTCTAAGTAAATGTCAGCTTAGGACTCGGTCTCCAAAGAAATGAAAATGTTCATTTATGCACATTATTCCTCAACAACGAGAAGTTCAACTCTTCTCGGTCTTGAACAATGTCATATAAACATTCAAAGTATTGAATGCTCAAGAGAATTTATAAGGTCATGATATTTCATCAGATACATTCGAAATCATTTTCCTGTTAGGCATAATTTTTCAAGATGTTTTCAAAAGAAATATTCAAAATCTTTCAAAATTGTGTGCTCAAAAATCTTCCACTCCAAGTTTCTCACTCTAATCTATTTTTGAGGGGGAGCATAAATTTTGAAAATTAATTTCAAGTGGTTCATTCGGCATGCAACTATGTTCTCCCAATGATTGTTCAGTCTACAAGTGGATCAACGTACATCAACTTGTATTTTAATTCACTTGTTCATTTAAATTACAACCACATATGTTATTTTTGAGGGGGAGAATGGTAAATAAAATGTGATCAATAAGGCTTAACTCGGATAAGATCTTTTGAATATAAGTGCATTATCAACCTCACATGTGAAAAGCTCTTTCATAACATGATGCATATGTGTAGGGGGAGCTTTTTGGTGAAACTAAAAACTCCCAATGTGTATCAAATGACACGTTGATTGATTTTTCAAATGATTTTATAGATTTGATGGCAATACCTAAAGACCGACCATGTAATAGTTCTCAAGGAGATATAAGGCGGTTAAGGATAGGTAGTGTGTTCCATGATCCAGTCAAAACCGGAGGGATCTACGCAGGGATACTCTAATAGATAGAGTAGAAGTCCTTAGGTATGATTAAAAAAAGGAGTAAAGTGAGAAAGGGAAAATGTTATCCAAGGCATGAGTTATCACCGGAACAAACCCAATTGGTAATAATGAGAACGCGTTGGTTTAACATTGAAGGGGTTGAAGAATTAAAAAGAAATGTAAGGATAAAGGTTGTAAAGAAAGAAGCCCTCTATACAATCTTAGGCAGAAATCGGGTCAATGCATAATCTATCGGTAATCACAACGATGATTATGATATTGAAGACAAGTCATCATGGATCGAGTGATGCAAGGCACAACCCTCCCAGTTACTCAGGCTTTTCTCAAAAGAAGTTTGTTTCATTTCTCACGGAGATCAATATGCTTCTATCGGCTTTCTTACTTCGAGTTTGTTGATATTGAAAAGGTGGCAATCTTCTCCAGCTTTCGATCACCAAATAACAAATGTGCACTTATAGAGTCTAGAGCCAACGAGATCAATCAAAAATCTCA
>BQNB010060222.1:0-20000 GCA_026074375.1 Tanacetum coccineum
GGCTCCACAACGACACGCAAAAGCTTCATATGGCACAATCTTCACCATAATAACAGTGTGATATGTTTGTGGTTGTGATGGTAAGAATATGTGTGATCTGTGGGTGATTGTGAGGATAATATATACTTTTATGGTAAAAAAACAGTTTTTTGGAGGGAGTATTTGGCGAGAGTACTTTGCGGGAGTATTTGGCGAGAGTATTTGGAGGGATTTTTTGGCAGGAGTATTTGGAAGGATAGCATATCGACTCATCCGTTAGACATGTAATGTACAACGATAGCATATCGACTCATCCGTTGGACATCTAATGTACAACGATACCATATCGACTCATCCGTTAGACATCTAATGTATAAACGATAACATATCGACTCATCCGTTGAACATCTAATGTACAACGATAACATATCGACTCATCCTTTGGACATCTAATGTACAACGATAACAAACGATAGCATCTCAACTCATCCGTTGAACGTCTAATGTACAACGATAGCATATCGACTCATCCGTTGAACGCTTAATGTACAACGATAGCATATCGGCTCATCCGTTGGACATCTAATGTACAACGTTAGCATATCGACTCATCCGTTGAACATATAATGTACAACGATAACATATCGACTCATCCGTTGAACATCTAATGTGTAACGATAACATATAGACTCATCCGTTGAACATCTAATGTACAACGATAACATATAGACTCATCCGTTGAACATCTAATGTGTAACGATAACATATCGACTCATCCGTTGAACATCTAATGTACAACGATAACATATCGACTCATCCGTTGAACATCTAATGTGTAACGATAACATATCGACTCATCCGTTGAACATCTAATGTGCAACGATAACATATCGACTCATCCGTTGAACATCTAATGTGTAACGATAACATATCGACTCATCCGTTGAACATCTAATGTACAACGATAACATATAGACTCATCCGTTGAACATCTAATGTGTAACGATAACATATCGACTCATCCGTTGAACATCTAATGTACAACGATAACATATCGACTCATCCGTTGAACATCTAATGTACAACGATAACATATCGACTCATCCGTTGAACATCTAATGTGTAACGATAACATATCGACTCATCCGTTGAACATCTAATGTACAACGATAACATATAGACTCATCCGTTGAACATCTAATGTGTAACGATAACATATCGACTCATCCGTTGAACATCTAATGTGTAACGATAACATATCGACTCATCCGTTGAACATCTAATGTACAACGATAACATATCGACTCATCCGTTGAACATCTAATGTGTAACGATAACATATCGACTTATCCGTTGAACATCTAATGTACAACGATAACATATAGACTCATCCGTTGAACATCTAATGTATAACGATAGCATATCGATTCATCCGTTGAACATCTAATGTACAACGATAGCATCTCGACTCTTCCGTTGAACGCCTAATGTACAACGATAGCATCTCGACTCAACCGTTGAACGTCTAATGTACAACGATAGCATCTCGACTCGCGTCCACAGTGAGTGGAATATCTTGTGATTAACAACACTGAAACTTCTAATGTATAACGATAAACCAATAAAAAATTCACCCCCCCCACTCATCTCCGTTGGACATCATAATTGTACATTCGATAACATATCGAACCATCCATTTGAACGTCCTCAAATGTACAACGATAGCATCTCGACTCATCCGTTGAACATCTAATGTACAACGATATCATATCGACTCATCCGTTGGACATCTAATGTACAACGATAACATATCGACTCATCCGTTGGACATCTAATGTACAACGATAGCATATCGACTCATCCGTTGAACATTTAATGTACAACGATACCATATCGACTCATCCGTTGAACATCTAATGTGTAACGATAACATATCGACTCATCCGTTGAACATCTAATGTACAACGATAACATATCGACTCATCCGTTGAACATCTAATGTGTAACGATAACATATCGACTCATCCGTTGAACATCTAATGTACAACGATAACAGAGAATCATCGCGAAGAGGAAGATAAAGAAGGAATAAATTCATACGGAAAGATTACGGCTTGATTTGTATTTGGTGTATCTATGTTAACTAGTCACTTATGTAATTAATAAGTTGTACCATTTTATCATGTTCTAGTACTTATGAGTATTTCTATGTAGTTTTGCACCTTAGATATGGACTATCATCGTTATAATTAAAATAACATCACGACTACATCCGTTGGACATACTAATGTTTACGATAACATATCGATCTCATGCCCCTTTGAACATCTTAAGTGTAACGATAACATATCGACTTATCCGTTGAACATCTAATGTACAACGATAACATATCGACTCATCCGTTGGACATCTAATGTACAACGATACCATATCGACTCATCCGTTAAACATCTAATGTACAACGATAGTATCTCGACTCATCCGTTGAAACGAACCGATTATATATTTTATAAAAAATAATTTTAAATAATAATTATATATTTTATAAAAAATAATTTTAATAATAATTATATACGACGACCGAACGAACCGATCAAACGAAACCCACCCGTTCCCAAAAATAACCGATTATATATTTAATAAAAAATAATTGCAAATAAAATTATTTACGAAGAAAGAAAACCGAACCGAACGAACCGAGGAAACCCGGACCGACCCGGCCGAAACGACCCCGTATATATTTTTATTAAACAAATAAGTGTAAATTAATAATTAATATTTTATAAAAATAATTTTAAATAATAATATAATACGAACCGACCGAACGAAAACGATCATCCGGACCCGACCCAGCCGAAATGAACCGATTAAATAATTTATAGAAAAATAATTGTAAATAATAATTATATATTTTATAAAAAATAATTTTAAATAATAATTATATACGAACCGACCGGAAACGAACCGATCCACACCCGAACCTACCCGGCCGAAAACGAACCGATATATATTTTTATAAAAAATAATTGTAAATAAAAAATTATATATTTTTTTAAAAATAATTTTAAATAAAAATTATTTACGAATCGACCGGAACAACCGAGAAACCGAGACCCCGACCCGCGAAACGAACCGATTATATATTTGTTAAAAAAAAATAATGTAAATAAAATTATATATATTAGAAAAAATAAATTAAATAAGTAATTATGATACAACCGAACCGGATACGAACCGAGAAACCGGACCGACCTCGCGAAACGAACCGATTATATATTTTTATAAAAAATGATTGTAAAATAATAATTATATATTTATAAAAAAAAATTTTAAATAAAATTATAACGAACCGAGCCGGAAAAAAACGAAACCGGATCAACCCGACCGACCCGCCCGAAAACAACCAATTACTATTTTATAACAAAATAATTGTAAAAATTAATAATTATATATTTAATAAAAAATCATTTTAAATAATAATTAAATACGAAACCGACCGAAACGAACGAGAACGGAACCCAGCCCGGCCCGAAAGAGCAGATTATATATTTTATAAAAAAAAAATTCCAAATAATAATAATTTACGAACGATCCGAACGAACCGAGAAACCGGACCGTCCCGGCCAGAAAAACGAACCCATTTATATATTTTATAAAAATAATTGTAAATAATAATTATATATTTTATATAAATAATTTTAAATAATAATTATATACGAACCGACCGTGATACGAACCGAAAAACCGAACCGAGCCCGCCGTAACGAACCGAATGATATAATTTTAACAAAACATAATTTGAAAAAATTAATTATAAATATTTTATAAAAAATAATTTTAAATAATAATTATTACGACCGAGCCGGGAGACGAACCGATCAGCCCGTATACCGACCCAGCCGAAATGAAACCGACATATATTATTATAAAAAATAATTGTAAATAATAATTATATATTTTATAAAAAATAATTTTAAATAATAATTATATACGAACCGACCGGAACGAACCGATCAACCGAACCTACCCGGCCGAAACGAACCGATTATATATTTTATAAAAAATAATTGTAAATAATAATTATATATTTTATAAAAAATAATTTTAAATAATAATTATTTACGAACCGACCGGAACGAACCGAGAAACCGGACCGACCCGGCCGAAACGAACCGATTATATATTTTATAAAAAATAATTATATATTTTATAAAAAATAATTTTAAATAATAATTATATACCAACGCCGACCGTAACGAACGAGAAACCGACCGACCCGGCCGAAACGAACCGATTAATATTTTAAAAAAAAAATGGTGGATTGTAAATAATAATTATATATTTTATAAAAAATAATTTTAAATAATAATTATATACGAACCGACCGGAACGAACCGATCAACCGGACCGACCCGGCCGAAACGAACCAATTATTTATTTTATAAAAAATAATTGTAAATAATAATTATATATTTTATAAAAAATAATTTTAAATAATAATTATATACGAACCGACCGGAACGAACCGAGAAACCGGACCGACCCGCGAAACCGAACCGGCGAAACGAACCGATTAAATATTTTAAAAAAAATAATTGTAAATAATAATTATAATATTTTATAAAAAAAAATTTTAATACTATTAAATAAACGAACCGGACCGGAACTAACCGATCACAGCCCGTTGACCAGAGGCCGTTTTCACAGCCGAGTGCCGACCACAGCCCGTTGACCGTTGACCAGAGGCATGTTTCCACAGTATGTTCTCGTTTGAATATGGATACGTGTATATGTTAAAGGGTTGTTTGGATTTGCTTATAATGTTTATAAGCAAATCCAAACAACCCTTTAATGCTTATAAGCTGTCTTTTTTAAACAGCTTATAAAGTATAAAGGTTTTGCTTTGGAGTCGCTTATAAACAACTTATTACGTTTATAAGGCTAAATCCAAACAACCCTTTAATGCTTATAAGCTGTTTTTAAACAGCTTATAAGCATTAAAGGGTTGTTTGGACAACGAAAGTATCAATATGAGCATCTGCAGAATATTAATAATCAAAATATCTTAGATTAAGTTTTATATGACCGAATAACAACCATGATGTAGATGTTGCCTGTTACAACAAATACACTGTATTAACAATCTTTGGTCACGAGATTCTACCAAAGCATCGCAAACGATAAATCTTTGTCACGAAGTTCTACAAAGCATACTACTTGGGATAAATCTATCACCCGGAAGGTCAATGTGTTATGTGGAAGGCTTTCTTTGAACCGCTCCTCATAGATTGAATCTCTCTCGCGTGGTATGAGGATATTTCTGGCCATCTCGTTGGTCCTTCTTGCATGCCAATTGAAATCTGCTAATCATATATCTTCGAATGCGACATTGCCTGACCGAATGTGGAAGCTCGTTTTTAGATGGTGTGATATTCCTCTTTTTCAAGCTTCTTCTTGGGATCATTTAATGATACGGATCATCTCTTGGCATGCTTCATAAAAGAGAAAAAACACAAGTTCTTATGTTATTACAACTTACGGGTTCTTTTGTGGCTTTTGGAGATAATTTAGAGAGTTTAAAAAAGCATTGTAAAATGAAAGAAGTAATAATCAAAAAGGCGTAATAAAAAAATTAAAATAAGCGTCACGTTAGAACTCTTAACCGTGAAGGAAAAGTGAACTATTCAATAATGTTCGTTTCTATTCCATTTCGAGGCTTCACCAATAGGGAAACCATATGAATTTAATCTTGGCATGACTGGCTTATGGATCCCCTTTTTCGAAATCTGCTAGCGTAAAGGCAATGGTTAGAGCTGCCTTTTAGGTTTTTTTCGCTGAAGCTGGCGTTCAAGTTCGCTGGGTTGGCGAACCTGTACGCCAAGGTTTTTTTCGTTGGCATCTTCAGTCGTTTTGGAGGATGGTTTCTTCTTTCAATCCTTACTCATCGGGACTATTGTTTGGGGTTTCATCAAAACCATCCCGAAGTGAAAACCGAGGCTCGCTCCGGGATGGGGGTTTTTCTTTGCCGAAGTAAAAACCGATCCGTCGGCCTTCGTGGTCAACAGTTGTTTTTTTTCATCCCTTTTGATTCCCTCGCAGTTAAAGTCTCGAGATTTTACCATTTTTTGATGTTATGTAATTCTTTTTGTTGACTCTATTGTACTTTAAGTTTCTAGCGTCTTGCTAGACTCTTTTTATATATATTACATCTTTGCCGTTCAAAAAAAACAAGGAAAAGTACATTATGAAGCTCAAGCAATCATAAATTCTCATAAGCATACCATCTTGCTATAGGTTTTGTCAAGTGACATTTAATGTATATTGCTGAAATTGGTCTTCTTTAACCTATGTCTTAGTATCAAACAAAAACGACATTCCTTATTTTGTCAAAATAAGTTTGGTATATCGGATTTACTTCACTATGTGGTCACAACAATAGTGGACAGAATACGAGGTTCATAAGTTTGCCAGAGAGTTTAAAGGTTGAGATGTGATCAGCAATTCTCACGGGATAATTGAAGCTACAGAACGTCAATGGTACTTCACAGTCTAAGCAAAATCCTTCAAAGTTCTTCAATGTCATTCATAACTTCTCAAGATATGTGCTTAAGACAAGAACTTCTCGAGTATATGTGCGTACACGTCAATGATGCTTCCGAGAGTTTGAAACCATCATTGGGGGGGGGGAAACGTGTACATTCGGGACTTAGTTGACTTTGATGTTACTATGTCAACTTCGAGGGGGAAGTAGGGTATACTACTTTACTTAGTATGGTTTGTGAAGTATTCTGCATACGTGAGAAGAATGTTGGTTGATTTCATTGCACTGTACCTCCCGATCGAATATTCACCAAGACCTAAAGACAATAGCAGTAGAATTGATGTGTTTTTTCTTACTTCTACAAAATTCTGCTCTGGCACGAAAATGACAGAATAGAAGATTTTTCTACTATATCAAAGTTTTCAGAATCTGCTCAAGAAGAGGATTTTAATTTGGGGGGAAGCTATTCATGAAACTTCGCCAACAAAAGATAGTCTAAAAAGGAAAGCTTTTCAAGACATGCTTCATACTTGGGGGGGGAGGTGGTTGGGGGGGGGGGGTTAATCCAACTCATGCATACTACAATGGTTCATGTACAATTAAAGACACTGAAGATCCAAGCTGGAGTACAAGTTTCAAGACCAGGAGAACTCAGAAGACATCTTCACTTGAAAGGCGCTTTGGAAAAATTTTAATTTGTGTTGTATTTGTACCTGATAGGAACATTGTAAGTAATTCCGTATGTCCACGTATTGGGGGAAGATTGTTAGCCTTAAAATATGTTGACTAATACGGAATTACACTAGTTATCATTAGGCAAGACATGCAGAGACTAGAATTGGTAAGTTAGAATAGTTTCCCTTGTCTTGACCTATAAATAATAATCTTGACCTATAAATACCCCCTTCATACTTCCATGGAGGGGTGAGGATTCATTTGTATCATTTCACCAAAGTGTGTGTGTTCTTTCTCTCTCTAAAACACATACACATCTTTTCCTTTCTCTCTCTAAATAATATGGCTAAGTTCTTGTCCAATCCTCCCCGACCTCCGAATGATCGAGTTTGGCTAGTGTTTCTTATTGTGTACATTTGGGCTTCTACACACGTACCTATCTCGATAAAGGTTCAAAATTTCTTTGTGTATCGTGCCAAATACACTACAAGAAATATGAGAACAGGTGACGGACTTTTCCCCGGCGACATATTCCGCCTGGGTAATATGGCACTAAACACAAAAATAATCCTACTGGCACCAATTCTCGTAGAAAATTTAGTCAAAGTATTCTGAACTTTTCCTTTCCTTCCCCGTGACGACATGTCGCCCAGGGGATAAGGACTTAAAATTGACCAAATATTTCTACGTAAAACGTGGCGGGAAATTTTCCCACGCTTACTTCTTTCCCCGGCGACAAGTCGCTGGGATTTCATTTGTTTATTTAAAAAAATGATAATTATTTTTAATTACGTTGCAGTGACTTGACAAAACATTAAAAAGGATGTTTCCCCGGCGACATGTCGCCGGGGAAAGTATTATTAAAAATTATAAAGTTTTATTAACATATCACAAATATATCAAAAATAAAAAAGAGGTTTCCCCGGCGACATGTCGCCGGGGAAAGTGTTATTAAATTTTTTTAGAGTTTTATTAATATATCACAAACAACTCACAACTATATTTTTTACTAAAAGTTTTATTAATATATCAAAACTATATTTATTAAAAAACTAGAGTTTTTAATAATTAATATTTAAAAAATAGATTATTTAAAATTATTTGATATAAAATAATTAAACTACGTTTTTTTGATTTGTTTCGGTCCGATATTCCGTATATTTTAACAAAAAAATATATATATGTTTTTAAGGTGATATCGTTATACATAAACACATTCATATCGTTATACATCAACACATTCATATCATAAAAGTTTAAACAAAGTCTTCACATACAATAAATAAAACATACGAATTACATTGCAAATGACAAACTACTCGAAATCATACGAATTACATTGCACATGACAAACTACTCCAAATCAAGTTTTTCCATTTCATTGAGAACTTCGTGAAATAGTGCAGCCGAATTAACTGTATGTTGTTCCGGATGCATATGCATTTCCATTGTTGCCTTGAGTACACTTATCTTTCCACGCAAGTGCTTGCAGTTTGAGCACTCTCTATTTCTTGAAGATCCTAGAGAATAGTTTGTAGGTGTTGAAGGTCCCAGAGACAATACTTGGAGGCGTTGAAGGTACCAGAGAATAACTTGGAAGTGTTTTAATGTGTCCCTGCAGAGTAACTTGGAGCTCCAGGAGAACTCATCAATTCACGAAGTCGGGTCTCTTTCCATAAAAAAATCCACATCCAAAATGTTTCGGAGGCTGTTAAATAGTAAAGAAATCAATTCTTTTAACAACTACCCAGAATATTTATATATTGCACAAATAAAAAACATGTGATTTTCACCTTAAGATTTTGGACAATTCATAATATAGTTTACCGTAACTCTCAGGTTTATACGATTGTTGGAGAACTACATCTCCTTCTGCACACCTACACGCAAAAGCTTCATGTGGCACCATGTTCACCATCTTTTTGTGGTTGTGATGTTAAGAGTGTGTGATATGTTTGTGGTTGTGATAGTATCTGCTTTTATGGTATAAAAATTTATTTAGGCGGGAATTTGACGGGATTACTTCGGGGAAAGTATTTGGCGGAGTATTGGCGGGAGTTTTTTGGCAGAGTATTTGGCGGGGTATTTGGCGGGAGTATTTGGCGGGAGTTTTTGGCAGGAGTACTTTGATCGTCTAAGTGTATATAAAACCCCTAAACATCTCTGACTCAATTCCGTTGAACCTCCTAATGTATAACCCCTAACATATCGAACGCATCGTTGAACCTCTAATGTAGAATCCCTAACATCCTCGACTCATCCGCTGTACCCGAATGTATAACCCTAACTTCTCGAACTCTTCCGTTTTAACTCGGCTAATGTTATAACCCTAACATCTCGAACAACCGTTGAACCCTAATGTAATAACCAATACCATATCGATCGTCCATTTGAACGACTAATGTAAACCCCTAACATCTCGACTCGTCCGTGTGAACGTCTAATGAATAAACCATACCATATCTACTCGCCGTTGAAACGTCTAATGTAATAACCATACCAATATGAGACTTCGTCCGTATGAACGTCTAATGTACAACCGATAACATATCGACTCGTCCGTTAAAGGACGTCAAATGTATAACCATATCGATATCGACTCATAACGTTGAACGTCTAATGTATAAACCATACCCATCTCGACTCGTCCTGTTGGAACGTCTAATGTATAACCCTAACATCTCGACTCGTCCGATAACGTCTAATGTACACCTTACCATATCGACACGTCCGTTGAACGTCTAATGCTACAACCATAACATATCGAACTCGCCGTTAAACGTCTAATGTATAACCAATCATATCGACTCGTACTATGACGTCCAATGTATAACCGATTACGACCATCTCGACTCGTCCGTTGAAACTCTAATGAAAAACCCTAACATCTCACTCGTCCGTATGACGTCTAATGTAGAACCATACTCATATCGACTCTGCCTTTTGACGTCTAATGTACAACCATAACAAATCTACTCCGCCAGTTGAACGTCTAATGTTATAACCATACCATATCGACTCGCCGTATGTACGGTCAATGTACAACCATAACGATCGACTCGTCCGTTAAATGTCCTAATGTATAAACCAGATCATATCGACTCGTACGTTGAACGTCTAATGTATAACCATTCCATCTTGACTCGACACCGGTTTGAACGTCTAATGTAAACCCTATCATCTCGACTCGTCCATGAACGTCTAATGTATAACCATACATATCGACTGCGTCCGTTTGAACGTCTAATGTACACAACCATAATATATCCGACTCGTCCGTTTGAACGTCTAATGTCTAACCATAACATAACGACTCTCCGTTGAACGTCAAAATATAACCATACCATATCGACTCGACCGTTTAACGTCCTAATTATATGGATGGGAGGGGGAACCATAACATATCTACTCCGACGTTGAAACTCTAATTATAACCATACCAACTCGTCTCGTCCATTGCATGTCTAATTATAACCCTAACATCTCTACTCGTCCGTTGAACTCTAATGAATAACCATACTATATCGACACGGACCCGTTGAACCTCCTAATGTAAACCCTAACATCTCGACTCGTCGTATGAACGTTCTAACTATAACCCAACTTCTCGACACATTCCGTATGACGACAAATGTAAAACATACAATCTCGACTCGTCCGTTGACGTCTAATGTACAACCCATACCATATCTACTCATCCGTTGAACGTCTAACGTACAACCCTAACATATCGTCGGGGATAACTAATTATAAAAAATCATTTCGAATTATAATTAATATACGAACCGAGGGAACCGGACCGACCCGGCCAGAAAAAGAAAACGAACCAAATTGTATATTTTTTATAAAAAGTTAAATATTTTATAAAAAATCATTTTAATATAATCAATTATATACGAAAACGAGGAACCGGACCGACCCGGCCCGAAACAACAAATAATATATTTATTAAAAAAGGTATCTATTTTAATAAAAATATTATTATATAATTTATAAAAAAAATTTATATATATAGACAAAAAAAAGTTATTTTTTTATTTTTGATGATTCCCAACGGCGATCATGTCGCCGGGGAAAGTAATGATAAAAAATCATTTCGAATTATAATTAATATATCGAACCGGAGGAGTAAAGAAGAAAGATGTAAGTGAGATGGTTTGAGTTGCCGGACCTGACCCGGCCGAAACAAACCAATTTATATTTTTTAATTAAAAAAATCATCTTAGTTAATAATTAAATACGAAACGAGGAACCTGGGACCGAACCCGCCGAGAACGAACCAATTTATATTTTTTATAAAAAGGGTATAAAATTTATAAAAAAATATATTATATATATTAATAAAAAATTATATAAATAACAAAAAAAAAAGTTATTGTTGTATATTTTTGATGATTCCCCGGCTACCATGTTCGCCGGGGATTAAATAATTATAAAAAATCATTTCGAATTATAATTAATATCCGAACCGAGGACCGACGCAGACCCGGCCGAAACGAACCAATTTATATTTTTTTATAAAAAATTCATTTTAATAATAATTATATACGAAACGAGGAACGGACCAGACCCGGCGAAACGAACCAATTATATTTTTTATAAAAAAGAGGTAATATTTTCTAAAAAATATTATTTAATATCTTATAAAAAAATTATATAAATAAAAAAAAAGTATTTTTTTAATTTATGATTAATCCCCAGCGACATGTCGCCGAGAATAAAGTAATTAATAAAAAAATCGTTTCGAATTATAATTATAATACAAACCAGGAACCGGACCGACCCTCCGAAACGGAACCAATCTATAATTTTTTTAAAAAAAATCTTGTTAGATATAATTATATACGCAAACGATGAACCCCGACCCGACCCGGCCAAAACGAACCAAATTATACTTTTATAAAAAAGTAATAATGTTTTAATAAAAAAGTTATTATATATTTTATAAAAAAGTTAATAAAATATACTAAAAAATTTATTATAATTTAATTTTTAAGGTTTCCCCGGCGACATGTCGCCGGGGATAATAACCCACCAAAATTTTCGTTACCCCGCCAAATACGCTAAACGACAAAAATAAATGTTTCCCCAGCGACATGTCGCTGGGGATTGTCGCCGGGGAAAACAATTATTGATATTGTAGATCTGTTGCATCTTTTCAGTATAACAAAAACGAAAAAACTTATATCTTCTTCTTGGCGATTTTTGCAGCGCCGAACCACCTCAAAATCTACCATCACAAACAATTCGAGCACCACCACCACCTCCATCACCACCACCACCTCCTTCACCACCCCCACCGGCGGTTACACGAGCACACGAGCACCTCCTCCTCTAAATCATAATTCTTTTCTTTACCCTCTAAATGATAATTCTATATCTTCTTTTTCTAACCCTCTAATTATTGGTGGTGTGTGATAAGTTTTGTTTTTGGTTCGAACTCACAAGTGGTTTGGTATGATATATTTTTTTAATTTTGTTTAATTATAATAATTTGGTTAAACAAGATTAATTATCTTTGTAAGAAGTTGTTAGATTATAAAAATTTGTTAAGTAATTTTTTTTTTGGTTTGGTCATCTTTTACGACGGCCAGCCTGAGTTGACAGCCAGCCTAAGTGACAGCCGAGTTGACAGCTGAGTTGAAATCCCACATCCAAGGTTATGTTATAATTTTTTTTCTCATATTGGTATCCCGGTGACCATGTCCCGGGAATGTAGTCGCCGGGAATGTATATTGTTAAATATTGTTAGTTTAAAGTTAATTATTAGTTGAATTGTTTGAAATTATGTATTGTTTCGTTGTTTTATAAAAATACGGATATAGTGGTTATTATTGTTGTTGAATATTGAAAATATTATAGAATAAGCCTTTGGAATAATGAAAGTTTGATAATTATAATAAGTTTTAATGATAAAACCTTTGTTTATATACAGCCGTTGTTTACTTTGTGTATTACTCCAGGGTGGTTATTAATAAACGTAAACTTTGTGATATAAGCCGTTTGTTTACTCCGGGGTGGTTATTAATACAATAAGCTCATATATGCCGAAATAAGTTGAAATAAGCCGCTTTTAAACAGCTTATCAGAATAAGTTGTTTAAGAACAGCTTATTTTAAAAAGCTGTTTAAAAACAGCTTATTTTATTTAAATGTATGTTTTTATATGATATAAATGGATATGCCTATTTGGTATTTGTTTTAATTGAACCCTTTTAGATGTTTAGGATTTTAGTGATTAATTTTGGAAAATCCCCGTCTGATTTTAATCATCTTATAGAAAACCCGTCCGAAATTAATTTATTAGAAATTAATTTTGAAAAGTCCCCTGTTTGGGACTGCCTTTTGAATGTTTTGTCTCATTTAGGATATGAATGCGTATAATTGGTATACTATTTGAGATGATTTTGACAGTGTGTCTCCTTTACTCCTACGAATATGTCTTTAAACACATATTTGAGGAGTTGAGGGGAAATGCGGCTGAAATTTTCTCAAATAGTAAATCAGTTATACGCATTCATATATGAGACGAATCATTCAAAGAGTGGGTTAGGATTACATTCCATAGTTGCACTAGGTGAACAAACATCTTGTATTCCTCGTTTGAATGTGTTTAATTAAGTTGCATATAATACCTAATTGTATCGTTAAAACGCAGTTATGGTAATTGATAAGAGTTGGACAAGTTTAAGGAAACATGAAAAAGCATTTTATACCGGTCTTAAGAAATTCGTCGATGATTGCAAGCCGTTAGTGGATAGTGCCGAAAATATAAGATGTACATGCAAGTCTTGTCATCTAGTATTGTGGGTATCCATCAAACACCTTTCAGACCACATTTCGAAGTATGGGTTTGACCCAAGTTATAAAACATGGATTCACCATGGTGAACCGGATCTTCCTCCGCCACCGCCAGTAATAGATAACACAAGACAACCTCAGATGAGTGACATGACAGCGTGCCTTAATGATCTTAGCTATATTCCTCTGAATAATGAACAAAATGAGCCAACTCAAGGAGATATTGGTGAGACAAGTAACGACCCGACTCAAGCTAAACGTAACGAGTTCGAAGAGTTATATGCCAGTGCCAACGAGGAGCTGTACCCTGGTTGTGAGTATGTGACTCGATTAGACTTTATGGCAAAGTTTACCTATTTTAAGGTGAAAGGTAAATTGACTGATTCTATATTCAATGAAATGTTAGAGTTTTTCCAAAATATATTTCCCACGGCTAAAGGATACAAGCTCCCCACCCAATCATAATATGCCAATTAAAGAAGACATTTAAAATCATTTCGGGTTAGGGTACGAGTCGATACATGCTTGTGTAAACGATTGCTTGTTGTTTCGGGGCGACGCTAACAAAGATATGCATTTATGTCTGGTGTGTAACACGAGTAGTTGGAAAGACAGTAACACACAGGGGAAGAAAGTTCCTAAGAAAGTGTTGTGTTATTTTCTGATTATTTCTAGACTACAACGTTGTAAAAGTCTAGTACACTGCCAAAGGAAATGGGACTTGGGCATGATACTGGAAAGTGTTACGGGAGCACGGGAGGTAAAGATGAATCACCCGGTGATGGTAGAGCATGGAGGACTTGACACCAGAGTATTTGGATTTTGTGCAGAACCAAGAAAGTTCGAATTAGGGTTGGCTGCTGATGGTGTTCAATCCGTTCAGGCTACCTTAGTCAGTCTTTATACAGATAGGGCGATCTCAATATACCTACCGTGGTGTCCACATATGGTGATACTGACAACATACAATCTGCCTCCGTTGTTATGTATGATAAAGAGAGTTATATTTATGCGGACTGTTGTTAATTCCTGCTGGCCCTAAATCCTCCGGGCCTAAAAGTACATTGATGTGTACTTGAGGGCCGTTTGATTGATGACCTAAAGGTTTTATGGGCAAAGCCATCGGGTTTTTTTGTCGAGGACTATTGACGTTGTTGCTACAGGCCTTAAGTTCATATGAGAGCGATGGGATCTATAGACCATCAATGATTTCCTGCTCGAAGTGTTTGTCTGGGTGGGAGTGGGAAGGTTACAAGGCAGGAATGCGCCTACATGTATATGAAGGTCATCCATCTGAGTGGGTGTTAGGCCAAATAACACCTTATGTTGGCCACAGAAGATTCTTATAAAGAAGGCCTCACAAATGGAGGAGTTCATTGAATTCAATGGTTGAAACGACAAAAACGGAGATACTCCTAGAGAATCTTTTAGTCGGGATGAATCATGACTCAACTTGCTAGATTGCCCACGGTGGTGAAGAAAAGAGTAAACATCCAGTAGTTGGGGGTGTGAAGATAAAACGCATTGTTCTTGTCGAGTTGAACTGGACTAAATGATCTATTTTTTACTTCTTACACTAAAACACAATTTAGATGTCATGCATATCGAAAAGAATGTGTTGGAGAGTATCTTGAACACTTTGTTAAGAATGGACAAATCTAAAGACAAGCCAAGGCAAGTCAAGATTTGAAAAAGCCTGGGCAGGTCGAAGTGCTTGGGCTCGGCCAACCAAAACAAAAACGGGGAAGTGCTCGAAGCTCAGGCTGCGTTATTTTCACACCATGCGGGACGGAAAAAGTTTTTGTCAGTTCATTCAAGGAGTTAAACTACCAGATGGGTTTCTGGGATCCAACTTCAAAGAACAATCACGATTATGATACCAATATAACAGGCCTGAATGAAAACGTCTCATGACTGTCATATAATGATGCTACGTTTATTCTTCGGACTTCAGCAATAATTGGCCCCCTGAACGTTGAAAACCAATAACGAGCATGGTTTTATTTTTTAAGCAAATTGCTCTCTGAACTTGATGGTGGATGCATGTTGCAACCCCTATTAAAGCTCAGAGCAAGGTGAGCGATATTCTGTGCAATCTCGAGACTCATATATCCTCTGATTTCTTTGGACATTATGATTCACTTGGTTATCATTTACCTTAGAGGTTTTTTCTTGATTTAGAGTCAAATATTTTTAAATTTACGGCGGGCCTATTCGCTCCGGGTTTTGGATTGTATCATTGAAAGATATATGAGAAGCTCTAAGAAATTATGTACGAAATAAAGCTTAGCTCGGGAAGGTTCTAGTTGCGGAGAGGGTTAGTTGTTTTGCAGAAGAAGCATGTTGACTTTCAGTTCTATTATTTTCGGGCTGTTACCAACGAAATTTCATCAGTCTGGTCCGTAATGTGGATTGCCCTCTCTCCAACGTGTCATTTTCAAGGTGTTCAAATCCTAAGTAAATCGTTGGTTTACGGTCGGTTAGTTCGTTGTATTGATTACCCATAATTATTAAATTTATCTGGAATGAACTTCACCACAAATCCATCTCCCTAAACTGTCCCTATACCTCAATTACTATTCTTAAATTTATAAAATAACTTTTAATAAACCAACTTTCTAACTACATCTTCAACCCAATACCACATAATTTAATTTTACTTTCCCACACTTGCTGCACAACCTTGTACGCACTAAGCCATCTGCTTTAGAGAGGATCGAGTCGCGGTATATCTCCGTCCCGCGCTAACATCCTGTCAATATTAGTATTATGTTTAAATATTACAAATACCTCTCTTTGTAATGTTGGTCGTGATAAGAGAGCTCGCGCGCGGCGCGATGTGTTGGCTTAGGTCACTGATGGGTTGTAGTTCTAGCTTGTGAGAGAGTGTTTTAGGTATGATCCGTTCAGTCACGTAGACAATTACGGGTTGAGCACGAGACAGTGCCGGTACCGATAGCTGGTAATTAGGGTTAATAATGATATTTTTCAATATGAAAAGTAATTTACAGGTTATAGCTTATTAATATAAGCTAAATTTGAAGATGTTAGAACTACTGAAGTTTAAAATAACGATTCGTTAAGCTAGGAAGCAAAACGGGTCATATTATGGTTTTAAAACGTAAACGCGCGGGTTTTAAGTTCAAATTCCTTCAAGACTTGATAAAGTTGTTATATTAACATTAGAGTTTAAGCGTGTTAGGATAGTTATAAACTCTATTTAATCCATTTATTAACATTTCGTTTTAAGAAATCATAAAATTGAGGGTTTCGGGTGTACGGCACAATTTTGTGCTTCTTGTTTTTTTTTTTTTTTGGTCACGTTTTCAACAAAGTGTTTATTTTAGCCTTCTGTTGGATTTTTTTTTGGATCGCAAAATGGTAAATGGAGTATGAATTGAGTTATAAAACTTTAACAAGAGTATATTTAGGATCATATGAACATTATAAGAGTGTAGGATCAGGTATGAAGATCATAGAACCTGGGTTTGAGCTTATAGCTTGGAAACGGGTTGAAATCGGGACTTCTAGCTTCGTATGCCAAGAATAACAACTCCCGGGCTTCTTTTCTTCATTTCTTTTGCTTCACTTCTATTCTTGAGACTTCTTAGGACCTCTTATGAACTTATTTGAGCAAAGGATTGCTGCTATGATGGGGTATTAGTAGGAGGAGGTTGGGGATGAGTTAGACTGAGAGGGTTTATGCCACCTTTTTATAGTCGAATGGAAGCTTGGAGGAAAAGGGAATTACATTTAAACCAAACCTTAGGTGATTTATGGTTAGGACAGGATAGGGGAGCTTGAGAGTGACTTGGAGACGGTTAAGCATGATATTTTTCCAGGCTAGTAAACTAGCTTGTAGTGTTGTTTGAGGTCTTATGGTGCCGCGGGTAAACAAGAGAGAAAGAGAGGTGACGTGGCTCATTTTTGAACCAAGGAATGGTTATAGTAGCATGGTAAGCTTCTTAAGAGAGTGAGGTGTTTGTCATTGAGGTGCTTGGTGGGTGAGTCATGAGGTGCTTGAGTGCAAAAGGAAGTTTCAAAATGGGTTAAAATGCAAAAACGTGGCCGCGGGTCTCTTTGGGGCTCGAATAGGATTTTTAGCTTTGCATTTCATGTACATTTGAGTTATAAGCGTGGATTAATGATCCTAAGACTTGTATTAAGGATTATTAACAAGAATTGATAGGTGGTTTGGTTTAAAAATGGGCGAAAACGAGTAAACGGGTCGAATGTTCATAGTAGGGCACAATTAGGGTTTCTTGGATTTAATTCGCATACATTTGAAGTAAAATGATGAAATGATGATAGAATATGATTGATAATGTTGTAAATTAAGTTATTAAAACTTATTTGAGTGTTGGTTTAGGTTTATGATGGATAAAAATCAAGAAACGGGTCATGGTTTAGTATTTTGCTCAAGTTAGGGTTTTGGGGTTTGAATTAGGGTTTTGACTGTAAAAATATGTATGAGAGATTATGAGTAGAATAATTAGGGTTTATACATTGTATATTGAGTGTAGTAGCTTGTACAAAAGTGGTGGTGAAGAAACTAGAATTAAAACGGAGGTAAAACGGCTATTTTGGATGTCATGCTTAATGACTTGTACATTGTGCTTTTAAAGACTTGCACTTTGACTTGGAGGGAGTTTATATTTCAAATGAGATATTATATTACTTGTACATATGCTTTAGTAACTTGTACATTCACTTTAGATATTAACCTTTCATGGAATTAGGGTTTAGAGGTAAATGATAACGGTTTAAAGCCTGTCTTGATATAACATTGCAAATGGTACATTATATGAGTAATGTACTTTGTAAAAATGATATTAAGATATTGACTTGACATGTTATGATGTTTCCTTGACATATATGAAGATAGGATTTCCATAGGTAGGTTGCGTGAACTCGTTAACTTTAGATATGCAAGCTATGTTGCATATTGAGATATTGGTAATGCAAGTAATGTAATAAAGCGAAAAATTTTCCCTGAAAAAGGTGGTTCATATATAATAGATAGATAGTATATTTCATCTAACTAAATAGATGGATATTTACATTGATGAAAATTTATGGGTTGTTATAGTCCCCCATCCTTACAGAAATCTCATCCCGAGATTTAATTGGATTTTGAAGTGATGTTTGAAACCAGATGAGGATATTTGGCACGAATTTCATCTTCGCGTTCCATTGCACTTTGAACATAACACGATCACCAACTTGAATTTCTAAAGGCTTTCGCCTTACATTGGCATAACTTCTCTGCCGATCTTTTGCAACTTGCAAGCGTTGATGAATTTGCATGATCTTTTCAGTAGTTTCATGAATTATTTCTGGTCCTGTGAGTTGAACATCTCCAACTTCGGCCCAGCAAACAGGTGATCTGCACTTTCGACCATAAAGTGCTTCAAATGGTGCTGGCATGATAACTGTTATTGTAGGAAAATTCTATCAATGGTAAGTGTTTATCCCATCCTTTCCTGAAATCTATGACACAAGCTCGAAGCATGTCTTCGAGTGTTTAGATGGTTCTTTCACTTTGTCCATCAATTTCAGGATGATATGTTGTACTCATGTCTAATTGAGTACCCAAAGCATTTTGCAATGATTGCCAGAATCTGGATGTGAAATGACTGTCATGATCCGAGATGATGGAGATTGGCACGCCATGTTGAAAGACTATTTCTTTGATATATAACCTTGTTAGATTTTCCATACTATCAGTCGCTCGAGTAGGTATGAAATGTGCGGATTTGGTAAGGCGATCGACAATGACCCAGATGGTGTCATGTCCGTTTGAGGTTTTGGGTAGCTTTGTAACAAAATCCATTGTTATCCTTTCCCATTTCCACATAGGAATTTCCGGTTGTACCAGTAAACCAGATGGCTTTTGACATTCTGCTTTAACTCTAGAACATGTCAAACATTTGCCAACATATTCTGCGATGATTGCCTTCATGTTAGGCCACCAATAGAGTTTCTTTAGATCGTGGTACATTTTA
>BQNB010060222.1:32500-37011 GCA_026074375.1 Tanacetum coccineum
AGCATGGTGCGAGAGAAGCGTACCATTAGAAGGGAGGTTTCCCCCATGTTAGTTTAAGGCTGATGGCCTCCTTTTACGGAGGTTAGAGATGATTGTAAGGGTTGACTGTGTTCGTTTCTGCCTAAGTGAGCCGCCAAAAGTGGGGAAAGATTTGCCCCCTATTTTCACCTTCCCTTGCTTCAATCTTCGAAGACCTAATACCTTCGGCATTCCTTCTCCTCCTGTTTCCTTCCTCGTTTGGTGCATTTTCGAACCCCACAACTCTTTCTTGTTGTTTGTAGATTCCAGGGGACCTTAGCCAGAGGGTTGAGGTAGCTTTCCTGAAGGGCTCAGGCCTTGGTTCTATTTCTCGCTCTTCATCGTAGTCCTCACTGAAGTATTCGAGTTCAGTTCAGAGATCTTCATTACGCGTCTGCCTTCGTCGTTCTCTTAGGAGAGATTCGAGGATTTCATAATTTTCCTTCCCAAAGGCAGGACTAATCGTAGGGTTAGGATTAGTCGAGGTGGAAGCATGATATGCAAATGGCGTGTTCTCAGGAGTAGTGGTGGCAAACACGGTAGTTGTTGTAGGTGGTCTTTCGCTTGTGGTGATGTTTGGTATCTGAGGTGGTGTTGAGAAACCCGGTGGTGGCATCATTTCTCTTCCATTTGTCATGCCAAAAAAGTAGGTAGAGTGGTTTTTTGGTTATTTTGATTTGGTTAGAACGAGACTATTTTTTGCGATCCTACGGATGGCGCCATTGATTATGCAAATATGGGCACGATTAGGTTTCAATGAGATCTAAGGATACTTTGGGTGATTGCAAAGTATCCAAGTCTTGAATAACCTGTGTCAACACAAATGAAAACACTACTTTAAGTGAAGCGCATGGGGTGTCCCTGCGAATCACCTCTAGCGTGAGAGTAAGTATGTGCTTTATATATGGTAAAGTATGATAACGTAAGTAAGAGTGTGTGTCAAAGTTTTGACCATACCTGGAACCTATACCATCTATTTATAGGTGTAGAAATAAGATGGGACCAGGCTTAGCACATAGACCGATGATCGTGGGGTGCCCCGCGATTTAAGGGGTGATTCTTAGGGTTATGTACCACGATCTCTATTTTGGCGGGAAGAGCTTTATAGAGATGGAGAATGTGGGTTTGACCTTTGCTCAAGTTTCGTTGAAGGCCCACCGCGAAGGTGTAGGGCTTCGCATGGCAGATTCCCATACTGGTAACCATCCTGAAGGTGGTTTTACGCCATTCAAAACTATTCGAAGGTAATTAGGAGAAGATCCCATTTGGGCTTCGAATGGGAGACCTTCAAACCAAAAAGGAGGGTACGTCATCAATTTCTAATGCTTATTTCCCCCTACACTTATTTTGAACATTGTCCCTAATGTTCTTAAAAGTACTCGAATAAACAAATAAAGGAAAAGAAAAAGGGAAAAGAAACTAGTACTCCCCTGGTTTTGCTCAATAATAGAAAAGAAACAAATGATAAGCTGGTTAAATCGTCATCCATGAATCATTCATATGAAACTCCTAATAACTCCAAAGCTTCTCCTCATCAAATATAACATGCAAATCAAAGACAAGAAACAATACACCTAGCATAAAATTGGCAGGATAATAATATACAATGATATGATTAGGGATTTAACACTACAAAAGTGGTAAAGATAGGATGATTATGCTAAATAAAATCGTGGTTTTCTGCAAGTCTTAGAGAAATTACAAATTTTGGAAGTTATACAAAATTAATTTTTCAGAAATAATAGAAAATTCAAATTTTTACAAGTCTAGAGATGTGACGTCGTCAGGAAAAATCCTGACGCCGTCTCCAGACATTGTGAAGATTTCACATTCGTTTTCTTAGAAAAAATTTCTGCACGCAATTCTATTTGTTATTTCTTGGAAAAATACTACATACACCACAAAAATTATTAGCACAAACATATGACTCTGACAGACATGACATAAGTTGCGAATTAATCTAAACAATTCTTTTTATATGTTTGAAATGGTTCTTATAATTGGATATTTTCCCCTACATTTATTTGACGCAAAATACCTTTGATTGTAATTAAGATGAAGTTAAAAACAAAACAAAGCATGATCACAAATAATTTAAACATAATAAAACAAACAATAAAGAATAAAACACACGATACTTCTAAAATACAGGAAAATAAAAGGATTGGGTTGCCTCCCAATAAGCGCTTTTCTTATTTAACGAGTCTTGTAGCTAGACTCGGAGTCACACTCCTAAGAATCATGAAAATGATCCAAGTCGATGATCTCGCTTGGATTCTCTTTCTTGGACAATTTCCTAGTGTTGGGAATTGATTGGAAGGTTTTAGTGAATTCCTCTCCATCTGGATCGATCAATCTAATCTTAGCATGCCACGCCCCGTCTCATCCTTTTGGTGGCTTATTCCAATTTATCATATTTTCTATCAATTCCTCCGATTCCCACACATTTCCCTTAATATTTATTGGTATAACTCCTAAGAATTCTACCATCCTTCTAAATACTAAGACATCCTTAAACGGGTTAAGCTCAGCATCTCTAGCAGTTTCCTATTCGCCGGGAAAATGGTAATCCGTGAAGTCCTTCTTAGCATAATAAGGGGTTCAGGCACCTATTCCATCTGTACTAGGTCGTGGTGTGTAAGACTCTCGTTTTTCTAGGGTGGTCCAATAAGGCACCTCCTCTTCTCCTAAGTCGGTTTCTTTAACTCTAAATATTGACCTAGTAACTCCTTCTCCTACTGCTATCTTAGCTTTTTTATAATCTATTACGGCATTAGCAGTTGCTAGGAATCCTATTCCTATGAGTAGAGGGATAGCTGGGTCTTTGTCCATGTCTATGACATAGAAGTCATCTAAGAGTTTTAACCTTCCTATGTGGACTTCTACATTTTTAACAATTTCTATAGGATAAGACTTAGTTCCATTTGCTAACCCAAAAACATGATCGGTCTCTTCTAGGTATCAAAAGGCTTGGAGTCCCCTAATCTACAAGGTAAGGTGAATAATCTAGGATCCTTTATTTTCTCAGGCATTTCGCCCTAAATGAATGCGGACCCATTTTTGCCTAGCTCTAAACTCTCTACGTATTTATCCAGATCTACATTATATATTAGAGCATGAGCTAGAACTTCAAGAACCGGTAAGTTAAGATGCAGATACTTAAATTTATCTTCTAATGTATTTTCGGGTTCTTCAGGTTTTGATGTTCCAATTTCAATGACCGTTTGCAGTTGGTCTTTTTGAGAATTATTTGTTTCCTTGGAACACGTTTTAATGGCGTTGATCGAATTGAGGGGACGAGATGAGCATTGGGGATCTTCCTTTGGGTAAGAACGAGCAGACAATACTGGAGAGGTAGAGTTAACATTTAGTTTTAGGTTCTTGACCGTGTTACTTGGGAGTGCTCCCGTCATTTGATCATTGATGGCCTTCAAGAATGTGTCAATCTTATTGGTCATCTCGCTTTTTTGTTGTTTGAAATCGGCTTTAAACTTAGACAATCTAGCGTCTTAAGATGCCATATAATTAGACATCAATCCTTCGAGATTTGATTGATTATTAAAGTTTTGAGGATTGTTGTTGAAGGGGCGACCCGAATTGCTGGGTTGAAATGATTAGGTGGGTTTGAAAATTATTTTGAGAATTTTGAGGTTGCCTCCACCTAAGTTTGGGTGAATTTTCAATGACGGATTATAGGTGTCACCAAGATTGTTTTGATCGGGTTTGAAAGTGTACCACTTGCCTTCTGCTTTGTTTGTACGCGAGGATGCGTATTCAACAAAAGATTGTTCAGGATTTTCCATGCAATATCGAGTGTTGTGGGGATCACTACACATCTTACATGAAGAAGTTATTTTGTTTACTTGAACGGGTGGGTTAAGAGCAAGATGAGCTTCCATCAAGCGTTGGACTTGATTTTTAAGCTCAATGAGACGACGGTCGGATGTACTCGGGATATCTTGAGGCAAAGAGATTGCCTTGAACAGTTTAGCAAAGTCTCTTGGGTCATTCCAAGTTTCGTTGTCATAGAGGGCGAGGTCCTCTAATAGTGCCCAGGATTCTTTGGCGTTTTTGTTACGTAGCTTACCATCGGCCGCTTGATCGATGGTTTGCCTTGTTGCGGGATTGACATGGTCATAAAAGATTAGGACTTAGAGCCAAAGATTGATGCCATGATGAGGAACTTTTTGAGGTAAGTCCTTGAAACAAATCCATGCTTTAGAGAGAGATTCACCCTGATGTTATTAGAACATCAAGATGTCATTCTGGAGTTTAGCAGTCCTTCCTGGTGGAAAGAATTGAGCCAGGAAAAGAGTAATAAGATCCTCCCAAGTGAAGATGGATCTTGCTAGAAGACGTTCAAGCCAATTGCTAGCTTGATCGCGAAGGAAAAATTAAAATAAACGTAGGCGCGTCCTTTCCCTATTTGCAACATCAAGGTCAAGTGAGTCCATAACTTTTAGAAAATCCTTAAGATGTTGGTTTGGATCCTC
>BQNB010060223.1:0-37009 GCA_026074375.1 Tanacetum coccineum
TTACGCGATTTAACTTAACTAATAAAATTAAAAGTAAACACGTACGAGAAAGAAAAAAAATAATTTGTGAAATATATGATGTCGTAAATGACCTAAAAATACGGAAATGTTACAATTGATATCCGCCACGGCTCTCCTCCAATCTTCATACCCTAGGACCTGAAATTACATGCTAAAAGTCAACACAAAGGTTGAGTGAAATCATAGGTTATACTATCGTTCGGGCTATCATAATTAAGAGGTCATGTAGTGAACGTATGAGGAGCTAGGACACTTTAAATCGTAAATCCAACAACTCGTCGATACGCCACCCCGAAGAGGCCTCATTATGAAACTCCCTAGTAATATAGTACTTTGATAAACTAATACCACATATAGGTCTATATAGCTCAATCACCATCTAATTGTTTTGGTAAAATTGTGTTTAATAAGTTAAAACGTTTATAATTACTGTTTTAGTAAAACTAGCATAACTTTCGCGTTTTAAGCCCGATTTTAACGTTTCTTATGCCCACGCTTTCGTATTAAGACGAGTTATCATAAATTTACATTTTTGAACTTTTGACCTTCTGGTGAACAGTAACTTTTACTGTTCACACCAGACCCTAATTTATTTTTATCGTTCTCGTTATCGTAAAACCCGTAAACGTCGTATTTTATTCGTTATAGTTCCGTTTTTAGCGATTCTTTCGAGCATGTTCTCGTAATTGAAAGTTTTATTGATTTATGAAGTTTAAAAATATAAAAGTTTCTGTCATGAATAGTAATTTTTATAAAAATAGTTTTATAACACCCGGTATTAACGTAAATCGTATTTTTATCGTATCTTTTTCATTATAAGGCGGTTTTTCAAGTTCTCTACATATTTGGAAACGTCATGAGGTGTACTATCTTTCTAATACATAATATGGCTGTTTCAAAAGTCGACCCAAAACAGTCCCATTGAAATAAATAGGTACACTCGTATAACTTTGTTTTTATAACTTACTTTCTATACTTTTCAACTAAATAATTACCACAATTCCTTTATAACTCATAATATACTTATGTCATATATATTATATATTCCAAGATCACAAGTTCATATGAAAAAGTGTTAAAAATCATAATCACAAGTAAGAATCCCTTTAACATGTTTAAAACCCTAAATGGTGATATTGCTAAATAGAACACATAAACACATAAAAAAAGATAAAAGTAAAGACATAAAGGTTTATAGGTAACCTTATAGTGATGAATGATGATGAGAAATATAATCTAAACCCTTGTTTAGATTTTTAAACCAAGCTTGCACTCTTGAAACCCAATTTTTCTAATGAAAACCCTAATCTTGCTTTTCTTGCTTCAACACTTAAAAATACTTAACCTAACCTTCAAACCATCTTAGTAGGTCTTAGATATATTGTGTGTATGCTTGTAATTGTTGTAGAAAAATTTTGTATGGATTGTTTATATGGGGGTTTTGAGCCGTGACCTAGCAAGAGAGAAAAGGGAGAGATTTTTGATTTTTGCTATGTGTTGAGACTTGTATGAATGATATCTCTTGTATACACTCTTTATTATATTACTTAGGATAGTCAAGGAGACATATTGAGGGTTTTAAGGGGTCTTTGGTCAAGGAAATGTTAGTCATGGTCAAGGAAACAAAGGTTTTAATTAGTTGTGTTGTACATACAAGTTGTAAAGAATTTTTTGGTGATATTTCTTGCACATTTAGCTACAAATCCGGCCATGGTATGATATTTATGATAATATTATGTAACTTTTATGTATTGGGTATAAAAGTGGGTATTTGTTGAAGCGTAGATAAATTAATGTGGTTTCGGTTATGCCTAAACGTACTTTATCGCGAAACGTATTTAATTTACGTAACCAATAAAAATAAATGAACAATGACTATATTTATTCTCAAAATAATTATTTAATACTTGATTGATGTAATCGTTTGATGGTTTGATGCCCGTTTACATTTAACGCTAAATTTTGGCGTACGCGATTTAACTTAACTATTAAAATTAAAAGCGAACGCGTACGAGAAAAAAAAATAGTGAATTTAAATAGCGTCGTAAATGACCTGAAAATACGGAATGTTACATAACAAAAGGATGAGTAACCTCACAATTAGCTCAAAGTACATAAGAGGTATTGCAAACCCGGTACCAGGAGAATAACCCACAAAATATTCAAACAAGACTATCCTACTAAAGATATCAAACGCGATATAAAAAGATAGCAGCAACATTTATATATAACATACATGTTCAAACTTGAAGTGTTGCAAAAGTGGTTACATACAAAATACCGCCACAAAAAGGCCACATGCGGCCGCGGTATAAAAAGCACCATAACGGGCCTAACTGTTAATAGCCGTGGTATGTTAATTATAAAAAAAAACCGCAAGGTCACATGCGACCACGGAGGAAAAAGCAAATACACCTATAGGACAGCATCCCTAGCTTCATCATCCAATTTGGAAAACGCAAGATCACCTCCGGTTGAAGCATCAATATTTTCTTCACCTTCTGGTCCCGGAGTAACGTTCTTCGGAACCACATCCACTAAATCAGGATTCTCATAATCTTCTATGGAAACAGAAGGACCAGAATGGGGAACATGACCACGGTAGATAAAACATTAGTAGCAAGAACCTCAACCGGCGGCTCAATCAAAGCCTCAACGGACAAAGGATGATCTAAGGAGACAAATACGTCTTTCAAGAAGGGGAGACGCTCAACAAGATTTCTTTCCATCTTCTCCACCCTTCCACGACAAATATCCAAAGCAACAGACAATGTTTGGCTCCCAATAACGACCCTATCCTGCTTGTGATAAACGGGAACCATCAGTTGACTCACATCAGGTTGAAGATCAGTCATCCCTAAGGCCTCGGCCACGGCATCATCCAAGGGAAGAAGATCCATAACATCCCATGTGTTGGCATCCTTCTTATTGGATAGTTCCTGAAGAAGCGGAAAGTCCAGGTCACGAAGATCACGGACAGCAGAATTAAAGTCAACCTCCGCGGAGGGAATGTAAGCTTCAAGATCAGTTAAACATCTGCCAGCTTGTCCGTGCTCAATCCCAGCTGCCAGGCCCTCCTGCATTCCTTTCTCTATAGCACAGCCAAAATCATTTCCAAGAGCCTCCATATACTCAGTCGAATTGAGACACTTAGCCATAAGAAGTTTCATCCCGTGAGTTAGTAACCATCTTCGCCCTGCAACGACGTTGAGGAGGTGCGGATAAAAACTCTCTTGGAAGCGCATACAACACCTGGTGAAATCAGCATCAATCTAGGCTAACCTAGTCTCGAGGGGTCTCATAAGGTTGTCCTAAAACTCCTCTAACCATTTCATGCTTCCCTCATACATCTCCAGCTTCTCACGGAGATCCGTGGAAGAAGTCTCCAGCTCATGCACCTAAAAAATATATGTATGTATATATGAGAGGAGGAAAACACAAAAATACGAAGAGAACAGTTAAGGACGGAAAACTATACCTGGTTTACAAGACTTTGGTTTTGAGACCTCAAGGAAGAAGATGACGCTCCTAAGTCAGAAAGTTCACGGTCCTTTTCAGCAATAATAGATTCGAGGTTCGTCACCTTTAATTTCAAAGAACCATATTCTTGCTCAAGAAGGCCGTTGTGTTCCTTGGCGGAAGCAACTTCGCCTCGAAGCGAACCCTCAGTAGCCTCAAGGCTGGAAACCCGAGCACGGAGTTGGGCTACCTCCACAGACTCCTCCTTTGCCTTCAGCAATTGGGACCTCAACTCTTCAATCTCCTTATCTTTCGCCCCCAACAAATAATCCTTCTCCTCAGCAAGGGATCTCCATTTCCTTTTCTCCAAAATGTTGTACTCCGCACGCATTCTCACCTCGGAGCTTAAACTTAAATTGCGTGCGGCGGACACATTAAACTCAGCAAATAATTATTCATGCCCCATTCCGCGAACAGTTTTGAAGAAAGCAGGAAGAGTGAAATGATCAATCATATTGGCACAAGAATGGCCATCATTAAGCTTAAAACCCTTGGTCACGGTCCACTCAGGAACATAGATTTCCTCCAAACCAGCACCTATAATCTCCTCCGCACGAATACTTCCGGCAGCAAAACCACTACCTGACCTTCCTGTAAAAAGACTAAAAGTACGATCCGTCTTCTCAGATGAGCTAGAAGAACCAAAAACGGACGGATGTGGCGCACTCTTATCCTTGCCAACATCAGCATGAATAGCAACTGTAGTAGCAATGGCAGTCATAGCGGTGGCCTCAGTCATCACCGGAACAGTGGACCTAACAAAGGAATCACCTTCAGGACCCGCGGAATTAGTAGCTGAGTGATGAGAAGAATCAGATAAAACAACAAACCTTGCGGAGGGACCCACAGTTCACAAAGAAGGACCAGTCACGGAGTCAGTATGGTCTCCGCCCTCCTCCAAAGGTGAAGCTGTCACGGAGGAAGTAATAAAGGGTAAAGTAGGAAGAGCTGGAACACCTTGTTCTACCATTAATCGAGAATCTTGGAGCAACCTGTTATGAACACTAGGGGACTTACCTCCAGTAGCGGAACCACCAGTGGTCCCATAATCAGCTCTCAATCTTTTAGGTGGATGGGAAGCGGCAGGCGTCTTCTCACTTCCACGGGTTACCCTCTTTTTCTTTGAACGTTTGGGCCCAGGAATTTTAGTTTCAACATGATCCGTGATAGGCACGATTGGTTCAACATTATCCTGACCACCAACGGAAGCAACCCCCTAATCTTCACCACCACTAACACTTGCATCTCCAACAAATTCTCTCTCTACGCTAGCCGACAACTCTCCGGAAGAACGAACCATCGAGGTCGGAAGTAGGGTCACGGTACGATGTTTAGCCACCGTAACGATAGGCCTTTCCTTTTCAGCCCTTGCTCTTTCGACAATCCTCACCTTACGGGGGTCAGCGGTACGAATAAAAGCATTCAAATCCATCTCTCCAAAGGACAACAGGGAAAAAGAGTAAGGAAACAAGAAAAACAGAAAAAACAAAAACAATAATCAAAGTGTGTACAAAAAATAAGACCCACCATCTCCGTTCTCATACTCAAAGCGGGGGTAAGTATCTTTATTCAAAAGGTAATTACGGCTTATGCCAACCCAGCAAAGAAATTCTTTCGGGAACCTAAGGAACGGAGAGGCTTAAGCGATAAGGGTATTAACATGCTCCACATTATATTCAGAGGGGGCAGGAGCTCGATCTTTGACAATGTTTGTACCCGAAAACCAACCAAACCTAGCATTGGCAGGAACTACAAACTTATCTACCCAGAAAAAGTGATCGTTCTAATTCTTGACTGAATCTAAGTTCTTAGAATAGCAAGCACGGACGGTTGGACGTTTGGTAAAACCAAACCAACCATTCTTATAATTGTGTGTATAAAAATACCGGAACAGACCAACACTAGGATCAATATTACAAACGTGGCACAGGATTTCAAAATGAGAAACCTTGACAGATCCAAATACAGACAATTAGAAAAACGGAATGCGAAAGTGAGTAAGAACAGACACGAAGAAGGTAGAAAACGGGATACGATAGTTGTCATAGTCGAAGAATCGGGTATACATTCCAACTTTACCAGCTGGTCTTTCATGCATAGTGGCATCAGAGCTTGGCAATTGAGGATGAACTTCCTCTGGAACAAAATATTTTGCACAAATAGCATCAAGGTGTTCTTGTGTAAGAAGACATTTAAGGGATGTAATACTGCCCATAATAAAAGAGAAGCAAAGAGGTTAACCTGAATGAAAACGAACTTCTAGAATAAGAGAGGCTGTGCAACTAAAAAACCTTGAAATTTGTCAACAATGGTGGAAAAGTGAAAGAGATGAAAAAAAGAAACAGTAGGGCATGAATCGACTATTTATACCCATGGTATATTTAAGTCAGGTAAAGGTAGGATGATGACACGTGCCAAGACACTTCCCAATCAACGGTACAAAGACAAAGTAAAAAGATGGTGATAACAGCTGGATATGGGACCCATGCGGTCAAATCACGCAGAAGATAAAGGGACACGAAGAACCCATGTAACCAACGACAAACTGCCAAAACAACGCAAAAGACGCGGAACAAGGCAGGAACAAAAGAAAATCTGATTACGGAACTCTAGTCTAGTAACGCTCACCGCACGCTATAATTGTACCGCGTACAGTAAGCGAACTAGACTGGGGGGACTTGATGACGTATAGTATGAACACCAAGCTTACGGGGCTTAGTTCATAATATACACATATGGGCCCAGGCCCAATACAACAAATAGCCGGACTACTAAGCCTGACAGGGGTCACGCTCCGGATATTCCAAAGACGCACGTGAGTACCTTTTAAAGCCGCACCCGTTGCACCTCCGCGGACAAACACGGACTGCGAAAGGATACTCACGTCCGCAGACACGATTACACGTGGACCCTTGCCCGACAAGGGACCCACTCCGGCTACTAACAGTCGCAAGCGAAATATTAGAAAACCCTAGTATTAGGCTTGCCTATAAATAGGGGTCATTTCACACCCCAAAGAGGTACACTCTGTCTGATAATTAATACACACATATACTCTGACATTTTCTGATTCTCTGACAAACATATTTACTTACTCTCACGTTGGAGCTTAATCGTGGGGTCCGCCCCGCGGTAAGGCTAACGGTTTTCTCTCATTTGTGCAGATTATCTCTTCATTACTTGGATTAGTACAAGATCTACATCATAGCCCGTTCACCGGCCCAATCCACCAAGTGATCTAGACCCATATTCACCCCCATACACGGTTTTTGTACTAACAATAATACATGAAGACTTTGACGACTAGACGTTCCTGCAAGCACGTTTGGCTTGGATTGTCGGATTCAAAATCCTTTACCTAACAAGTGCCCAAAAACTTGTATGTCTATGGTCACGCGTAGATAATCAAACATCAACTTGACCAACATTATGATCATGCTAGCATTAATGTGATTAACACAGCCTTGGAATCAATTTGATGTTTTCCCAACAACAAAAAATAATTAAAGCCGCTTGATTAGAGGTGGGTGGTCTACTACAAGGACCATCTAACTAACTTTATTACTCTAGCTAACAAAAGTGTTATTAGGTCTGAGTTTATTTAGCTCGCACATTGAGACTCGAGTTAATGGATGTACGGATATTATATGCAGTTCACTTAGCTATTGAATATGATACATTAGACTAAGCATAAATGCATAATGGTAGAACGTGCACTACAAATAGGGGTGAGCATACCGGACAGGACCGACCGAACGTATTTCGGTCCGGTCTTCGGTCCGGAGTTTTTGTTAGTTTTGGTCTCGGTCCGGTCCGGTCCGGCTCGGCCCGACCAAAAACCCGAAGATTATGCCGTGTAAGACCGGACCGAACCGAAGACCGACCTGGACCGGACCGGACCATTTCGGTCCGGCATTTTAGACCAACTCGGTCCTCAGTCGGTCCGGTCTTGGCCGGTCCGGTCCGGTCCTTAGACCGTGCTCACCTCTAACTACAAGAGAATAGACCTAAAGTGACAGATGTTTTAATAACATAAAAATGAGTCACGAAATCTAGATGTTTAGTGACACTTTTTAAAAAGTGTAGGCAAAAGTTTAAAATTTTAAGATTTGATGACACTTTTCATAAGCAAAATGTGTCTTAAATGATAAAAAATGTATCATCACATTTTTTTATCACTAAATAAATTTTCACTTACTCGACTTCTACATACACTTTTTAAATGTAGGAGAAACACATGAAAATTTTAGTGACACTTATTTTATACTTTTGTTGATGTTTATTTACTTTTAACGACACTTTTTCAATTTTTATAGACACTTTTTTATGTGTTACTAATGACATCATTTTTATAGTGGTGATAAAAAGGTTTCGACATCATCCATTTTCAACTACATTTATCTTCATACGAGCCATGCACCTTCTACCATTTACTCATAGTTCACTTAAAAATATATACACACCACCTTAAAAAAAAAAATACTCCACGCTACGTACACATAATTATACAAGGACCACGTACGTATGAATTAAGCCAAAAATACTCATTCACGTACGTGTGGTGACATATATACCACTGCTACGTCTGGTCTTGTGAAGACTCCACTGACATAACTATTGTATATATCACATCCAAAGATGTATATATGCATGGTCGTTTCAGTTAATTTGTACCAATTTGATTATAAGAAAAAATCGCATGACCATTGTCTAGGCCCTAGGGCAGGGGCGGTACCAGGAAAAAAAAATTAAGGGGGCAAAGTGATGCCGCTTTTTCTTGTCTATATTGCCGCTTTGTTTTTTTACTTTGAGATATGGGGCAGATATAAAATATTACAAAAAAACCCTTAAAAAATTTATTTTTTTAAAAAGAATTTGACAGGTTTGTGGGGGCAGCTGCTCACACTGCCCCCCCTTTGGTACCGCCACTGCCCTAGGGTGTTATTGCTTCAGAATAAAAGACTAACATTATATTGCATCCAAACATTGGCTTGTTTAATCTTTGTATTTATGATGTATTCTGCTAAACTTTTATACATATAGTTTAAGATTTCAAATATAAGTAAACATGCATGTATGTGTATCATATACGTAGTGTATTTATATACAGTAACTAATTAAATTGCGTATCATTTTATTTTGTGCAAGTACATTACAGGACATGGTTAGACATATACAAATTGCACGTATTAGTAGAAAAACAAGGCATGCATGCTGTTATGTCCAGTGGTAAACTGGTGGCACACGCGGGAGTGGAATTCATAGTTTTTGTGAAATAAACAAGAGAAATGCTAAATCTTTCCGTCTATCTTTTTTACTTATCCTCTTACTCTTAAGTGTCAATTACTGTATTTAACAGTGAATGCAAACTCGTCCTGGTTAATTAGGGTAAAATAAAAACACACATACATATATATGTTCTTTTAAGCATTTCCGTAAACTACCATACTTAGTGTTCTAACATGTACTCGAAAATCCTTCAGCCATAAAAAAGCAATTACAGGATAGTAAATAAGTCGTTTCTTCTGCAAAATTGAGGCTTTATCGATGAGGAGAGTATATAGTTTTATTTGTTTTCTTCCTTTCTAAAGCATGGGCACATGGCACTGTGTCGATGAAACTGCACGTAAGCATTTGGACATGGAATAAAACAATAATAATTTATGTAAGATGATACACATCAATTTGCTTTAGGTGACAGAAATAAAAAAACATACTGTAATACTCCCTCCGTCCCAAAATTATTGTCCCCCGACAAAAAACACACAGTTTAAGAAAAGTGCATTTATTACAGTTTTCTCTTTCTTACTTTTTAGCAGAATGACAGTTTTACCCTTAGCTAATTAATTAAAGTCTTCTTTAAAGTTAGTAATTATAATTTCAAGTAAGGGTAATATGGTAAACTTGATCAAACTTTCCTATCTATTTTTAGTAGTGGACAATTAAATTGGGACATCCCAAAAAGGAAACGTGGACTATAATTTTGGGACGGAGGGAGTATATGAATATGAAATATCTGAAAAGGTATAAGAAAGGTGGCTGCCCAAATGGCAGATAATGGCTGCCATACTTGTGTTGAATTTTGTGAAGGGTGCTTTAGCCCACTAAAAATGACTAAAAAATACGAAATATTCTTTTTTACCCTCATTTTTACATATAACGTATTTTTATATCAGGTTCTGTTCTGTATTTTTTAACAGTTTCATGCTTTTGACTTGTTAAAACTTTATAATTTTTATTTCACACTTTCAGTTTCACAGTTTTATAATATAAAAAAATTATAAAAATTAAAAAAAAAGATAAAAAATACCAGAAAAACAGAGGGGTACAAATAGCGTTTTAGGGGAGGTACAAATAACATGAGCCTTTTGCGAACAAAAAGACATTTAAATGTGACATTAAGCTAGATGTAATGATTATCATCAAACGATCAAAGATACGACTTTTACATCAACTTTCTTTCTTTACACCAATTTAATAATCAAATTAGTATAATAAGAAGACCGAGAATACTACCAAAACCATATCCAAAAAAAATTAAATTAACACACTCACGCACAACCGAATCAGTTGTGTTTACGTCCGACTTCTCATGTTTATTGCTACAAAACGCGTCGAATGAGGAGTGTTGTAGTGGTTGGGTGCGTCCAACATGAGGGTCGACCATTACACATGGTTTTAACATTATTCAGAAGATTTATATCGATAGCAAGACCCTAATTTCGTTCAATTTTTTTTCAAGATTGGCCATTCCTCAAAGACTTAGGCTTAAACAATAATTACATATTTAAGTGACTCTTAGCCGTATTAAACTCGGCCTATACTTATTTATCTAAGAGTAGTAGATTAAACGTTTGCCCTAATGTAGATGTGACAATTTGTGTCGAAAATTATAAAAATGGGCTTTTATAGACTAATTTGTAAAAGATTTGGATGCAATTACCTTTTTTTTAAATGGGCATGGATGACTCTTTCAAAAGTTAAATGAGCATTAACGAACACATATTTTCTCTCAGTTGGAGAACATATCAATTGTTATATAAAAAAACTTATAAATATAATATATTTAGTTATTTAGATATAAATGAGTTGTTACGTTTTAAGAATTTTTTTCATTATTTTAGGCATTTTTTAAAGCGATTCATATAACATGAGCCAATTTATGCCGCATCCGTTTAAGCTCGTGCCTGTTTAGCCGTGCCGTTTGAACTCGTGGCCCGAGCTTGCCCGGCCAGTTTTCTCACCTCTACCCAATAGTAAACGTGACATTAGCATTACAATGGTTTTGAAACATTGAATTAGTATACAAATGTCGGATTCATATAATTAATTGGTCACACCCATAATAAATTCGTAGAACACTCGATGATTAATTTGGTCACACCCCTGATAAATTCGTAGAACACTCAAAGAATCCTCATAACTAATTATTACTAGTATATCGTACATAGATACATACCGTCTATTTTTAGTGCTCAATACATATGCGGGTAAAAGTCGAAAAATACCTACGAACTTTCTAAAATGTCCTGATATGACCAATGAACTAAATTTCGTCCTTACTAGACCAACGAACTTTCAAATATTGTTCCGATATCACCCATAAAATAAATTTTTACCGACACGTGACGGTTTTCGTCCATGCTGGCACAAGTTTTGTTTTTCTTTTATTAAATAATCACAAGTCAACCCTCTAAAAGTCAATAACAACAGTTTGTGCTACTGATACAACTAACACTTTCATCATTTCTCAAGTTTCTTAAAAACATTATACATCATAAGTCAAACCAAATTCTCACTCTCAATCATCTGATTCCTATATTCATATCAACTCTATAATACTATTACTTGCACGAAGGCCACCAGGTGTTCTTGAGGCAAGATCAAGAAAGCCAAATCCCACCACTTTGAATCCTTATCCCTCAACAACCTCAAATCCCTTAATCTTAGTCAAAAAGCAAAATCCTTAATCTGCGAATGGAAGTATAAAATCATTTTCAACTTGGATGTTCGACATAAACCATAAGGAATAGAAGAGGTTTCGAACTTTTGCCGCCACCGTCTTATGGATACAATCACCATCAAACAACCGTTGTCGTCACATCCTTTGTGGGTCTCACACGAACGATTACATACCCATCCTTTGTGGGTGTAAAAAAGGTGCGAATGAATTCGAAGACGGAGCTGATTTGAGATTAAAAGGTATTTAATCAATGGATTTGGGTTTTGAGATTTTGGGTTTATTAAGATGAGAATGAAAAAGTGATAAAGATTAAGGAGTTGATTTGAGATTGTGTTTAACGAAGAAGTATTAATGGAATTTTTTTCTATAACAAAAAAAGACTGTAAAACATAGATGATGAGGAGATGTTAGGGTTTTGGATTTGAGGATCTGGTAAAGGAAAGTGATAAAGGTTGGGTTATAACGGTTGGATATTAAAGATTCGGGTATTTAGTTGGTACAAACTGTCACGCTGGAAATAAAATTAACAAATTTTGCAAAAAAATTTAAAAAAAATATGACGTGGATATATAGCCGGTCATATTGATGATATTGGCACATAAAAAACAAGTTCGTTGGTCTAGTAAAGACGAAATTTAGTTCGTTGGTCAAGTCGGGACATTTCAGAAAGTTCGTGGGTATTTTTCGACTTTAACCCTACATGCTTGTTTTTTTTTTAATTCAATTGCCGTTAGAAAAAAACATCCAAGGATTCACGATTTTGCATGGTGTTCTTGGAGCTTCGGGTACCTGTCAAGCCATAAAGTTGGCTCGCTTGGGATTCGTTTAGTACCGAAAAACATAAGTTGAGTTAAGAAGATGCACATTTTCTGTACGAGGTGGTGTAACGTTGATCTGTTTTAACAAAGTCATAAAAGTATATTGGCATTATACCTTATACTACGTTTCCTTACTTATTATCGTTTAATTTAGTCTTTAACTCTTTATTTGTAGGGCGTTGATCGAACATATCGATTGATCACCATTGCAGAAAGGTTATGCTGATTAAGTAGAACCATGGTAACTCGCAAGCAACAAATAGTTAAATCAAACCGTCTTCACAATGAAGCAATTAATTGCGGCGGCGGGTACCCTGTGATTAATCGGAGAAAAACAAAAGGAAAATAACCCCGATCAGGTCTGGTTCAGCCATTTTTATAGGTTCTAACCGGTTTTCTCCGGTTCGTTTTCAGACGGCTTTTAGTTGCTAGCCGAACCGGTGACCACTCATGTTCTCGGTTGAACCCGTTGGCCCAGTCCGGCTTTCAAAACTATATGTATTAGTATATAAATTGTATAAAGCTTTGTGTGTTTTATTAGTTTATACAATGTGTATAATAACATGTACTTTTTATTTTAGGGGTGTTTTAAAAATTACATTAATTAGTAATGTGTGTTTTAAGAATAACATCAAATATGTTGACCAATCTAAAATATTTGTTGTGAATTGATTAATTGTACATATTGCATGAATGTTTGTATTATTGAATTTTAACTCTTTTTTGTTTGCTTTAAAGATTATACAATGTGCATCAATCATTGTATTACTTAATTTTTACATTGAATGAAGAGAGATGTTAATTTGCTTTATATGTAGTATATATATAGATACGAGTATTATTTTTGTAAGGTGAAAAAGTATTTTTGTAAGGTGAAAAAGTTGTACACGTTAACATAGCTTAAGCTTACTTTGTTTTCGCCTCTTATATGAGACTATAAATACTACAAACTTGTTAATCGTTTGACCTGATATATATATTTTTTGTTTAAAGGTTTTCTCGATAAATATATTACTTCATAAACATTTAAGTATAATGGATGTGGGTATATTTCACGTCTCAGCTCGTTACGTACATAGGCAAAAACTAACATAACAAGCACAACTACTTAAAAGGAGGATATTAATTACTATAACTAGATTACAATTGACTAAAAAACATCAAAATAAATCTTTTTTTTTTTACCACGGACCATGATATCAAACTCATCACAAATAGCCTAAAGGTTATCAGACATATCATGACTATCATACAAATCATCATCATAAGGGTTATAATCATTATCCCATTTCGTCTCCTTCCATTGTTCCCACAAGCTATTACTACCATAACCACTTTCACTACTACGTTTTAAACCTGTTGATGCCATAAAAGTTGCGTGTTTATCAAGCACCTCTTCCACTTCACTATCACTATACGCGTTTACCGTATAAACAACCTTCAGTACCGGCTTCCTGTCATCACCCACAAGAAGGAGTTTCCCTTCAATAATTTGTCTTTCAATTTTATCAATCCTTTCCGCTATATGGGTAGTACTAATACTACTAAATGTGACCCCCTTCTCAGCCGAACTTGAAGTCCCCCCATTTGTACCCAAATCATCATCATTTTCAATTGAATTAAGTGCTTTAAATGGGTTTAAGTTACTAACCTCTTATCTGGCCACTTCAGCTTGCTTCTTTTTACCACTAGCGCTAGCACCATTTTTATTAGAAACATGTTTGTAAATTTGTTTAGTTGATTTAAAACTAACCTTTGGACCAACCAGAACACCTCTAGTAGCTTGTCTAGGATTATTTAAGTTCTTAACCACATCCGAAACGATTTTCTTAGGGCACTCATCCAGATTGTGTCAAAAAACCTTGCAACTCGAACACATGGGAGATTTTCACTCATACTTAACACGTATAGTGCACATATTAAACCCATCACCAACAAGTTTTGTCATAGCCACCACAATAGTATTTTTCAACTCCTCATGAGCTCGCGGTTCAATCATTGCTCTAGCATGGATTGACCTACCCCATGATTGCATGCACATGTCAGATTTATACGAGTCAAGCATCAAGGGAGTACCTAGTTTAGTAGCAATGATACTCAAACCATCCTCACTAAACGCCGTCATAAGGACACCGTGAAATTTAATCCAAAGCGAAACATTACGAATATATTTTTTTTGTAATATCACATCCAGGTTCCATTTTTTCAAAATGAATGATTATTACGAATAAACCAAGGACCATTTTCCAGCATTACATCCAATCCATCCTTAGAGCTAAACTAGAAACAATAACCCGTTTGATGAGCTAAACATTGAATTAACCAGTCCATATTTACTCCAAGTGTTTTTGACATAATGAGCAACAACGGGGTAAGCCACCCATTTTTCCAAAAAGAAACCATCAGTTGTATTAGCAAACCGTTCATTAATACCTCGAATAGACTCCAATGGTATAGCCACATCATCCTTGTTTCCCCCCGGTGCAATTAAAGTGAAAAAATTTACACTTTTTCTACTTGGTTCACCAATAACTAATTTAGCATATGATGTAGGCCCCGAACGAATCATAACAGAATTATCAGTAGTAGGTGACTCATGAACAGTAGTTGGAACATAACCCATATTTGGAGCCGTAGTCTGTGTCACACCCTGTCCCGCGTTCCATCCTCCGTACCCTTAGAATTCCCAGAAGCAACCACATGCTCGTCCATAGCAGGCGAATCAACAACATAAGATATCACGTTAACAACCTCTTTTTCTTACCACTCCCCCACCCGAATCCAAAAACCCTCATTGCATTTTACATCTGCTCATCCACAACCGACACACAACAATTAGCAAACATCATACCCAAATCAGTTCCCACGAAATCCAACTAGTACCAACAATAATATAGTAACAGTAAGCACACGAAACATATCCAAAGTTATAGCACTAAACGACCAACAACAATGTTTGGGGAATTAATTATAGTTCTAAATCCTAAAACGAACCGAATGATCAACTTAGGGTTAGGACTATCGAGTGAATATTAGCAGCAATCCCAACAAACGATTAAGCAATGAATTCAATATATTTGGTGTAATAAAAAACCCTAATCTAATATAAAACCGACCTAGCTAAAACCTAACCAAAAAAATCGATGAAGGAGTGATTAAAACAGATTAAACACGATGTTTAACGAATTAACACAACCAGAAACAATTAAAGAACAATAAATTCATGATTAATGGACTCAAATTTGAATTGGGGTTCAAAACCCGATAAGGGTGGGGTGGGGTTTTTTTCTTAAGAGGGAATATATTTTTACTTTTCAAGCTGTTTAAAAGGCTCTTTGACCTAATATATATATGATTCATCCTTCCAAAAATCTCTATTTTATAATCAACATGACTTTTGTTTAAACAGTATACAATGTCACTTTATTACATAAAAAATCGATTAACGTAGCAAATGAACATCTGAACAAGAAAAATAAAGTATATTCAAATCACGACTGACTGATATAAAAAATGTCAAACGATCGAAAAAATAGTTGTCGTTCATTCTTTATGTTGTGAAAACGCAAGCCTAGTTTGTGAATTACTCCATAAATTAAGGAGTCCCTTCTCTCATGCATATAAACTTCTGTTGTTATGTTATATATAGTTGCAACTCGGATTACTTCAAGCAATCATGATAGTCAAGTACTTTTTTTGGGTAAAGGGATTTTCTTTGTTAATTTATTACTCAAAAGAACAATTAAGTACACGATTGTGGGTGTATCCCACATCTCAACCCAAAATTAGGCAAAAACAAACACACAAACTGTGCTTTAAACCTAACTGATTGCGGATGCTATTTATTTTGACCATGAAGACTAATATCAAAAGCATAAGCAAACTGCATTTAAGAATGAGTCAAACAAGGATTATCAAAGTCATTATCATCGTACAGATCTTCATAATGATCTTCCTTCCATTGCTCATACAAGATTTTTTGTCCCCATCTACAGCCAGTTTTAGAATCTGCGTTAATATTTGATTTCGTGGATGCCATAAAAGTGGTTGTTTCATTGTAAACCTCTAACACTTTATCATCACTATCCTTATTAACCGGATCATCAACCTTTTTAAAAGTCACATTAGAAGAAATAGGAAGCATTGATTTACAAGGTTTTAGTAGCTTCCCATCATCACCCACTAGCACAAGCTTCCCATCAAGCATCTGACTTTCCAGATCATTAATCCTTGCAACCAAAGGTTCCAGTTCATTAATCCTTGCAATCAAAGGTGTAGTACTAATGCATGATTTCATTTGAAATTAATTTTACCAAGTTTTAAATTTATAAAACTCGATTACCTGTGGTCTACAACGTACTAACGGGCAAAGAACTCGGTCGTGTGTAGTGCAGAATTAGTAAATTCAAGGTCGTCTCAAGAGCTAAGTGTATAAGTTGCAATTTGAATTGGTCATAGATTGATTTTAATTGTTATAAATATAATTAAACAAAATTAAACACGAAATTAAAATTACGAGACTTGATCAGGCAAAAGAGAGTACTAGCCTAGTTACTCCTTTGTTATGATTATGATTAATGTTTCCTAGTGCAATGTCTAAATATCGTTTATGGTGGTTCTAATATCAACATGGTCAAGTGAGCATTTTACCTGTTCTATGCATCCTACGATCTCAGGTCCTCGTTGGCTGTAACTATCTTAATGACCTATTTAGTGCCAATAATCCCACATCATGGCTGTAAAGTCTCCTAGAAGAGTTTTCCTGAAGTTTCTAACTACCTATCATACTATAGGTGGAGATATGAACAATACCTACACCATGGATAGTTGCCAACCTATCCCTAGTACCCGGTTAACCTTTATCTCAACTGGTAAGCCTACTATAAGGTTTAACAGGATCTACACTAGCATCAATACTATCAAATCTCGGGGATCATGCAATAGGAAAATAGGATATCCTATAAACGATAATTCAACAGGAAACTAACATCAAAACCATAACAAAATCATAACAAGGCCAACACTTAAGGTGCTTAGCCACTCATGCTACAGATCACACAAGAAATAAATAAAGAACTCATGGATTGAAAAAACATATTGTTCTTACAAATGTGTCGATGAATGAATAATATAATAAATAAGTTAAATGATCTCTCCCTTGAACTAAGTGATGAATGAGCCGAAATTCGGTCTCCTTTAGAAGCCTTAGATGTTCCTTGGAACTCCTTGTGAGTGAATAATACGAATGAGCATATATTAGGGCTTTATTTATATTATTCGTCACAACTACGGTGTAGTTAATGGTATAAACTATGGCGTAGTTACGCCGAGTCTGGCTCTCCTCTTGCAGGCTAAGTGTAGTTACAACGTAGTTGAAGTGGCCAACTACGTCATAGTTGTGACTAGACTTTACTTTTCAGTATTATGGGTAACTATGACGTAGTTGTATCGGGGTAACTACGCCGTAGTTGCTTCTAAGCTTGCATGGATTCTTCTTTGGAACTACGGTGTAGTTCAATGTGGTAACTACGCCGTAGTTATGACTTGGCAACATAACTTCATCATTTTTCTTGTCCAATTCCCGTGTCTTTCCGCTCCAACGTCCATATATTCCTGAAAATGATTGATATGTGTTTAATTACACATACCATCTTTCATATTAAGCGGACTTAAATAAATAAAAACGTACCAAAAGTACATTGTATTCGTATGTTTTGCATTTGTATTGTGCAGGAACGGATGAACCAAAAAGAAAGCCAAAAACAAACAAATCCAAGCACGGTATGGAAAAGACAAAGAAAAGGACAAAGTCTTGAGTCATCTAAGTGAAGAATATACAACTTGAGGGACTATAATTGCCAAACCTCAAGTTGTATTACTAAAATAACAAAGGACAAGGGTCAAAAGTTGCCAACGGATGAGTTTGCATTAAGTTATACATGCTTGAGGGGACCATTCTCCTACTCCCAAAAAGCTCTTCTTTCCGCCCCTAAAAAACCCAGTTAAAACATTGTATGTCCTCACGATTACCTTTCTCCCCTTGCAAAACAGTTTTTCTCCATAGCAAATCATTTCATCCACCCTATAACACCCCCCCCAAGCTGTATAAAGTCCATGTTGGCATCACTAACCATTCCAAAGCATTTCGATGGCTGAGATTATTCTAAAGATGCACAAAGAAATTGAAGGCTTGGGTGGGATTTGTTTTAGTCTCTTCCTCACACAACACAAGCACACTTGTTTATACTATTACCTCACACAACTAGCACACTTGGTTTTATCTCTCCAAAGAAGCACAAGATGGAAGTCCAATACTTCGGCTATATATATAGAGCTTCTTGTAAATCACCAGATATATAGATCTAGTTAATTTTTAGTTTTTAATTTAACTTAGCTTAATTTTCAGTCATTTACAGCTTTTACTTTCAGCTTTGTAAAACTTTCAAGTTTTAATGCAATTTGAGTTTTAAATCAATTTACAATTTCAAGTGTTAAGATTCTTAATTGAGTTGTTTTGTGTTCAAAAAGTTCTCATCACAGCAAACTCATAGGCTGTCTTTATTAAGTGAAAATAAAAAGTTAAGTAGTTAAGAGAAAATCATAAGTATCACTCTCAAATATACCACAGCTTACTTATTGGATGATAAGCCAGTTCTGGATGGGCTTATGGACTATCACTAGCTTGTTTTATACAAGCTAGAGCTTGTAGATTTGTTGTTTGACCCTGTTTTGAGCAAGGGTGTAGTAAGTCTCTCTTTTTCTTACTTTACTTATCTATTGCAGAACTGCTAGTTTATTTGATACAACTGTTAGTTTTAAGTTTATACTGCTAGACTAATTCATGCTTATTTAAGTGCTTATTATGGATTGAAAATTGCTTATAAGTGTTTTACTTTGTTATTTGATAATCTGTTTTTAATAAGTTTGAAATAAAAATGATTTTTGAAAAAGTTAAAGGCTGTTTTGAACAAGCAGTACTAACTCTAAGTTAGTACTGCTAGTTCATTTTTAGGACAGTACTAACTTCACACTAACAGTACTAACTCTAAGTTAGTACTGCTAGTTCATTTTCTTGGATTTCAAAGGTAGCAGTACTAACTAACACTAGCAGTACTAACCTTAAGCTAACAGTACTAACTTTAGCCTAGCAGTACTAACTCCAAGTTAGTACTGGTAGTTAAAACTGTTAGTACTGTTGTTAGTACTGTTGTGTTTATCTTGTTAAATTTAGCTTAATTGCTTTTTATATTTGCTTATTTAGAGTTAGTTTAGCTTATTTAACTTGTCTTAAGTTTATTTGAGCTTATTTTTGTGTCTTAGTTTAAAGTTTTAAGTGTTTTTGCCATTCCTAGCTTTTATTCTTGTCCTAGCTTATTTTCTTTGCTTATATTTATGTGCTTTTGCTTATTTTTATCAGTTTTAGTGCCCAATCATTCCTTGTGACATTCAAACACAAATCATCAATCGTCTTGCGATTTTCCATTTCAGCCTCGTTGGGACATAACGACCCGGGAACACTCTATACTGCTTCCGGTTTTTCTTGGTCTCGCGGATTTTGTTCCTTGATATATATTTATATTGGTTTACATTTATCTATGTATTTTAAGGAGTAAGTTTTGGCGAGTCAAATTTTGGCGCCGCTGCCGGGGAGGCTTTGAAACGAATTTCGTTACATTTGAAAATTTGTGTTTGATTCTGTGAATATTTTTCTTCTATAAAAATATAAAAAGTACAAAAATATTTTTCATTTTCTTTTATTAGTATAATTATCATATAAAAACAAACCAAAAAACCAAAAATATAAAAACATTTTCTATAAAAAGAAATAAAATTCACAAATTGGTAAAAATACCAAAATATAATATTCTCAATTGAGGTATTATCATAATAACTTCCGGTGAACTTATTGGTTCCCAACTCGAACAAAAGATTTAAAACTTACCATTTGTGTCTCTTACGATATACGGCTCACCTTGAAAAGTTAAACAAGCTATAAAGTGGGTATAAGGAGGGTTGTTCCTAGGAACTACGACCCGAAAGGAGAAATAAGCTTCGCGCTATTCCTACTCCTCCGCTCACCTGTGCGTTTATCTTAATTGGTTCAAAGTGTGTCTAGATTTTAGGTTCCTGTCCGTTTACAATAGATTGGTGAATAAACAAAAAAACCAAAAATTACTCATCTTGTCTCTATTTAGTGCATGCGCACTCTTTCTCAGCTCTTCGTCTACGTCAACAACAACTACATCAACAACAATTACCTCCGAATCTTGTTGAACTTCCCATAAGTCACGATGGCTATAATCGTACTAATGCAGAATTGCTCCAGCTCCACCGAGGGAGTACGAGGACTCAATTGTTTGTTTCCTGAAATTGAGCAGCAAATTTGAGATCAAGCATGGTTGCTAACTCTAGTCCAGAACAAGCTTTTCTTACAGGACTGACAAAGAAGACCCAACACGCCCACATCCGTTACTTCAATAAAATCCACCTCTTACTTTGAGAATATCCTAATGTCCCGACCACATAATTAAATTGATGCTTTTTCCTTTTCTCACGACGAATCTCGAGGGCAGCCCGGATATGGCTTGAGAAAGACCCCTCGATCATTCAGACATGGATGACCTAGTTTTGCTAAATTCTCAACCAGTTTTTCCCACCTTCAAAAACGACAAATCCTTCTGAAACGAATTACCAATTTCCAAACAAAGATTTGATGAGTCGTTTAGTGAGGCTTGGGATCGATTCAAAGATCTTCTCCGAGCATGTCCACATCATGGATTCTCGGAGCTTCACCAACTTGATACATTTTACAATGCCTTAAATGTTAATGATCAAGACTCTTTGAACTCCGCCGCAGGTGGTAACTTTTTGGACAAAAGGCCCGCTGATTGCTCAAGCATCATAGAGAGCAAGTCCAAAGTTCATCACTCCCGAAGCAAATCCATTATTGCTAAAGTGAGTACGAGCACTTCCACCTCTGGAATATCTCCCGATGTTGCTGAATTGAAAGACATGGTTAGAGCTCTACTTCTCGATAAGCAGATATCTCCAGTTCCAGCTCCCGCTCCCGTAAAAGCGGTTGAGCAAAGTTGTGTTACCTGCGGTGGTGCCCACTCATATCGTAATTGTCCGGCTACCGATAGCAACAATTACCGAGATAACATCCAAGAATACGTCTCGCAAGCAGCCGCAGCAAAATTTTTCTTACCAAGGTAGAATGATACCGGTTTACCTACCCGCCACCGATGGCTAACCATATTCGACCACCCGGTTTTCTCCCCAAGCACCACACAACAACCAAGCCAACAGATCAAAATCGTTGGAACCAAAACCAAAAACCGGGTGGGAATGGCTATAAACCCGGGTCCAAATCCAACGACCCACGTTTTCAACAACATGCCCCAAGTATCAACCCCCGGTTAAATCAACACCCAGCATACCAGCCACTCCGCATCATCAAGCCTTCGGTGTGTCAAACTGAATTTGAGAGCTATTTCAAGGCTAATGATGCGGTAAGCAAAACAGGCAAAACCAAATGTCCAACAATAACCGACTTGCTCACCAAAATGCGTAAATTCCAACCAAGCTTCTACTCAAGTTCGGGTTCCTCTTCCTACAATTACCATTGCTAACCCGAAGGTTGAATTGAAAGCATTCACCAACCAGAAGCGGTGTTTCATATGAAGGACCTCAAAATTCCACCTCCGGTGGTGGAAGTTGAAACCGAGGTGACAAAGGACACGGTACTTCCTAACGGAACTACCAAAGACATCCAACCTCCGATAGTCCAAATTGATGAACCAGTTGTCATGCCTAGAACCAAAGAAACTTTACCATATCCATCTAGGGTAACCAAGGAGAAAGTCCGCGAAAAGGATGACCTTTTAGCTTTGAAATTCATGGAAATTTTTCGGAATCTCCACTTCGAGCTGAGCTTCGCAGATGCTCTCCTGTACATGCCTAAGTTTGCTCCGATTTCAGAAAGCTTTTGAACAACACGAAGACAAGATCTTGGAGTTAACCAAAACACTGGTTAATGGAAAATTGCTCGGCAGTCAACCAAATACATTTCCCGAAAAATTAGGAGACCCGGGTAATTCTGATACCGTGTGATTTCCCATAGTTATAATGAATGCTGCCCCGTGGCCGATCTCGTGCAAGCAACAATCTAGATGCCCTCTCCGTCTTTGAAAAGCTTAATCGCCAGATCTAACCAAAACCAGGATGGACTCGAGTTAGCCGCCCGATCAATTTCCACTCCCACCGGCATAGCCCGAAGAATGTATTTGTGAAAGTTGGAACCTTCCTACTTTCCACTGATTTTGTGGTAGTTGACTATGATGCCGACCCTAGAGTCCCGTTGATTTTAGGAAGACCATTTTTAAGAACGGCAAGAGCTTTGATTGATGTACACGGGGAAGAGATGACCTTAAGACATGATGACAAATCCGTGACTTTCAAAGTAGGTGATACGAAAAAATAACTCCTACAAAGCCATTGGAAATCAGATAACAAGTGTGGACTACAATACAATTCAAACTCCAAGATCTTTCACTAACCCCCTCATCATATAACTGATAACTCAAACACCCTCCAACACATCCTCCCCACTTCACCAACCCCACACGAACAAGTAATCCCCCCAATAATCACCCCCAACACCCCCCCACCCACCCAACGCTGACTAGATACAACCCAACAGTCCGACAACGAGGCAGAACAAGACAGCACCAACGTCCAGCCACCTTCCAATGTAAGTCATCCTCCATAGCTCAATCGCCGGCCCAAGCTCTCAACACCTCTCTAGATCACCAAAAATAGTGAGCCCTAATCACCCCAACCTACCCTCAGCAATATAAATATTCCCATTTGAAAGCACATCCCAACCTCAAGTAGCATTCACCAACCCTAATAACCCACAAAAAATTAACCACCAATCTCTTTGTGTGATATAATCGCACACTTCCAACCCCAGACCCCCCCACGTCAACAGCAAAAAATTCTTTACCCCACCGCCGAACCCCTACCACCTAGTGCTACAAATTTGATGATGTCCGTGGAGAAAGCCTCACACAAAAAGGTTTTTGCAGTCCCACAACGATGGCCATCGCTTGGAAACTCTCCGATATCAATGGTAGTAACCCGGAATTTAGTACTCACAAAATCTAATGGAAGAGGACTACACACCAGCGTTCCAACATCATAGACTGGTAACACCAAAAATCTCACATGTCATAAAAAAGAAGGTTGAAAAACTTCTTAACGCAGGATTAATTTACCCTAACTCAGAAAGACCCCTGGGTAGCCCGGTACACTGTGAACCGAAAGAAGTGTTTTAAACCGTAGTTGAGAATGATCAAAATGATTGATCCAACTCGTTTAGTTACTGGTTGCGGGTATGCATTGACTACCGAAAGTTGAATGAAAGCCATCCCGAAAAGACCATTTTCCCACAACCATTCATGGACCAAATGCTCGCAGAGGCTTGCGGAAACGAATACTAAGTTTTCTCGATGGTTATTCTCATGATATGGGGGTGTTTCAAATACCCATCAAGACCCAAATTGATCAGACAGGAAGACCACATCTACTTGCCCATACAGAACCTTTGCCTCACCGCCGGCATGCCCTTTGGCCTCTGCAATTGCACCAGGCAGCATTCCAGAGAATGAAGATGGGTGTCAATCTTCCACGACATGATCGAAAAAGACGATTTGAAGTGTTTATCATGGAAGACTTTTCGGTTTTTTGGAAGATCTGTTCTCTACATGCCTAACCCATTTGGAAAAGATACTTAAGCGGTGTGAAGACACCAAATTATCTCTAAACGGGAGAAAAGCCAGTTCATGGTTAAGGAATGCATAGTTCTAGGGACATAAAACTCCAAATCGGGAATTTGAGGTCGATCAAGTAAAATATTACTTTATAGCCAAGCTCCCTCCACCCGACAACTGAAAAATGTGTCCGTAGTTTTCTTGGGCATAAGGCTGGGTTTTTATTAGAAGATTCGATTCAGAATTTCCTCGAAAAAATGCCCCGCCCCATGACCCATTTTGGCGCGCTTGAAAAATGGTAGACTCCGTTTTATTTCTCCAAAGAGTGTATTGAAGCATTTAACACTCTCAAAAAGAATCTAACCGAGGCTCCAATCCTGATTGCCCCAGACTGGAATAAACCATTTGAGCTTATGTGCGATGCAAGCGATTTCGCCTTAGGTGCAGTCTTGGGGCAACGTCATGAGAAACACTTCAAGCCTATACATTATGCAAGTAAAACAATGAATGAGGCGGAATCACGTTACAAAATACCACGACATGAGAAAGAAATGTTAGCCACGTGGGGTACGCATTCGATGAAAATTCCGATCTACCTTAGTCATGAACAATGCACAGTGAATACGGATCATTCCCCCTAATTATCTTGCTCCTTTGCTAAGAAATAAACAAAGAGCTAGATTGCTCCGAATGGGATCTGCTCCCTTCAAGATGGTTCACTTTGATGTTGTTGACCACAAAAGAGCTGAGAACCTAGCGGCTGATCATCATTTATCACTGATTAGAGAAGCCCGTACGGCCTCTCACACCTCAACGAACCCCCTCGCCACCCATCCCCTAAAACCACAAGCCACACAACTAACTCAATCAAACTACAAGCTGCTAATACCCACCAATTATTATCAAGACCACGCAACCAACCAAGGCGTTTACAATTCGGATCAAAGTGAATTCCACCCAGCAGAAAAGAAAATATAACAAATAGCCGTGACGCACTTAATACTATGGTAAGAACCACAATCAGTAATAACAACTGTGGCGTCACCATAACATCGACTTTTTAAAATTGTCAAAGAATGCCCATGACAAACCTTCACGGCTAGCCACGATGGTCCCACCGGTGACATCACGGAGCTAACTACACAGCAATAAAATTCATCGATTCCCGGATTCAATTGGGCCTCACAATTTTACAAAGATGCCCATGAGTTGTTAAAAACTGTAACTCATGCCAGCGACAAGGAAAAAATTCACAACGGGATGAGATGCCCACAAAATTCATCATCCCAATTGAGTTAATTAATCAAAATGGGGCATTTGATTTTATTGGGGCCAATCCCTCATCTAAAGGCAACCAATACATCCTCGAGTGCCAATGATTATTTTATCAAAATTGGGTTGAAGCAAAAGCGCTCCCCACCAATGACGCCCGAGTTGTTTGTAAATTTCGTAAATCTCTCTTCTCCAGATTCGGTGCCCCTCGTGCAATCATAAGTTATCGCGGAACCCATTTTTGAAATGACCAATTTGCAAAGGTCATGCTTAAATACGGAGTCACTCATCGTCTCTCCACCGCGTATCAATCCACAAACAAGTGGACAATTTGAGGTTAATCCAATCGTGGTTTGTAAGAGAATTCTTGAGAGATCAATAGGAAAAACCGTACCTCTTGGGTCAGATAAGCTCGATGATGCTTTATGGTCTTTCACTCGCACCGCTTACAAAAGCACCCATTGGGTTACACCATATAATATGGTTTTACTGAAAAGCCTGCCATCTCGCAGTTGATTTAGAACAACAAGCCAACTTGGGCCTTAAAACATACAAACTTTTGAATCTGAAAACCCGCAGTGTAGCCCATAGTCAAAGTGTCGCACAGAATGAAACATAATGAGCTCCGTGAATGAAGCTATAGAACTCCAAAGCATTCTATAAAGAAAAGAACAAAGAGGAATCACGCTTCAAGATCAAGAACCGCGTTTTCAAACGTCGGGATCGAGTCCTCCTCTTCAACCTCTAGGATTAAAAGATTTTCTCAGGAAAACTTAAAACCCGCTGTCAGGAACCGATTCACTTGTAACGCAAGTTGTTTCCATACGGCACCATCGATTTATCCTCAAAACTCCGTGCAAATTTCAAGAGGAATGGTCATCGTTTAAAGCACTACTTTGAAGGTGACGTATCCACAATTTGGTAAGTCCCCACCGGATCTTCCAAACATTCCCTAATGTCCAAAAAAAACAGGTGACGGGTCCCAAGCATAAGCGACCTAAAACAAGCGCTTCGTGGGAGGCACCCCCAACTTATTCTGTTCTATCGTTCGCCTTTCTATTTTTCTAATTGTGTGAACGTGAGGATGTTTGCCTTTTGCCATTACCCGGTTTCGAGTTTGTAATTGATAATATCTCTCTCAACAACAACAAAACGGCTCGGGGATAAAACGGGGAACGGCTGGGGGGAACGGGTGGCGGAACGTTTAGTAGAGGGAAAAGAAGAGGATATATAACAATACAAACACGAAAACCGGGTAATGGAAAAGGCAAACCTCCTCACGTCACACAATTAGAAAAATAGAAAGAAGATAGAAAGATAAGCATGGGGTGCCTCCCACGAAGCGCTTGTTTAAGGTCGCTATGCTTGACCCCGGTCACCTCTGAATTTATAGGACAATAGAGAATGTTTGGAGATCCGGACTACCAATTTTGTGGTACGTCCCCCTTTCAAAAGTAGTGCTTTTAAACGATGACCATTCACTTTGAAATTTTGCCCGGAGTATGAGAAAACTCGATGGTCCGTATGGAAAAAACTTGAGTTACAGTGAATGGTCCTGACCATCGGGTTCTAAAGCTTTTCCTGAGAACATCTTTAATCTAGAATTTGAAGAGGCGGACTCGATCATCCGACTTTGAAAACGCGGTTCTTGATCTTGGAGTCGTTAAGTCCTCTTGTCCCCTTATTCTTTATAGATCCCAAAGAGTTCTCATAACTTCAATCACGGAGCTCATTAAGTTTCATTCAGTTGAACTTTCCTAGGTCAACCAGCGTTTTTTTACCAGATCAAAGTTTGTATGTTTTAAGGCCAGTAGGCCTTGTGTTCTAACTCAACTTGGCAGATGGCAGGCTCTTTACCGTAAACCATCTATAGGGGAGTACACCCAATGGGTGTTTTTGTAAGCGTGTCGGAAAGCCCATAAAGCATCAACGAGCTTAATCCTGACCAAGAGGTACGGTTTTCTCCTATGAACTCTCACGAATTTCTCATTCAAACCACGATTGGATACCTCAACAAGTCCACAATTGTTTGTGGATGATACGCGGTGGGAGACTATGAGTGACTCTCCGATTAACATGACCTTATGCAAATGGTTCATATTCAAAATGGGTTTTCCGCGATCACTTGATGATTGCACGAGTGGTCCGAATCTGGCGAAGAGAGATTTAAGAATTTACAAAACAGACCTCTCTGGCGCATTGGTGGGGAACGCTTTTCTTTACAACCCTTTTTGATAAATTATCAATTGCCAGCCGAGGATGTATTTGTTGGTCCTTTGGATGATGGGAATGGCCCATAAAATCAATGCCCCATTTTGATAAATAATCAATGGGATGATGAATTTTGTGGCATCTCATCCCTTGTGAATTTTTTCCTTGTCCGCTGGCATGAGTTACAGTTTTTTTTAACAAATCATGGGATCTTGTAAAATAGTGGGCCAAGGGGGGGGGGGGGGGGGGGGGAGGGGGGGGGAGGGGAAGGGGGGGTGGGAGTTGGGGGGGGGGGTTTGGGGGCGCGGGGGGGGGTGGGTGGGGGGGGGGGGGGCTGGGGGGCGGGGTGGGGGGGTGGGGGGGGGGGGGGGGAAGGGGGGGGGGGGGGTGTGGTCGAAGGACCTTTTCCTCCCCTTCTTGCTGTGTAGTTAAGACCGTGATGTCCACGCGGTGGGACCATCGTGGGCATAGCCGTGAGTATGTCATGGGCTTCTTTGCCAAAAACACAACGTCGATAAAAACTTGATTCCTCACAGATTTTAAAACAGAAAGGGATCTTCCCAGAAATAATGCTTCACCGTCTTTGAAAAATTTTCTTTTCTGCTGGGGTTGACATCCTTTGATCACGAAAATTCCCGCATGGTAGTTTTGCGATGTCAGCAAACCATGGGGTTATTAGCATCAGAGAAGCAATCGAACAAAGAGTTACAGGAGTGAAACTTTTCTATTTATCTCCTTTGGATCGAGCATATTCTCGTGAGGAGCTCTCTAATATCGGATAGATGATCAGCCGCTAGGTTTCATCATCTCCTTTTGTTCAACAACATCAAAGTCGAACTCTGAAGGAGCAGAACCCATCGGAGCAAATCTCCTCGCCTTAGAATCATTTAGCAAAGAATACTTAAGAGCGGAATGATCCTGTATACACAGTGCATTTGTTTCAAGACAAGGTAAGATCGGAATTTTTTCGAATTGCCGTACACCACGGCTAACATTTCTTACTCTGTCGTGGTGTAACCGTGATTTCCGCCTCATTCATTGTTTTTACTTGCATAATGATAGGCTTTAAGAGTTTCTCATGACGTTGCCCCCCAAGACCTGCACGCTAAGGCGAAATCGCTTGCATCGCACAATAAGCTCAAATTGTTTATATCCATTCTGGGGCAATCAGGAATTGGAGCCTCGGATAGATTCTTTTGAGGAGTGTTAAATGCTTCAGATACACTCTTTGGGAGAAATAAAACGATTCTCTTTTTCAAGCAAATGGGTCATGGTGGCCGGGCTATTTTTGAGAAATTCTGAATGAATCTTCTATAAAACCCGAGCATGCCCCAAGAAAACTACGGACACCCTTTTAAAGTATCGGTGAGGGAGCTTGCTATAACGTCAATTTTAGCTTGATACGACCTCAATTCCCATTTGGGAGAATTTTATGTCCTAGAACAATGCCTTCCATAACCATGAAATGGCTTTCTCCCAGTTTAAGCTAATTTGGTGTCTTCACACCGGCTTAAGCATCTCTCCAAATGGTTGTGCTAGTAGAGAAAAGAACTTCCAAAAACCGAAAAGTTCATACCAAAAAAACTTTCCATCGTTTGTTTTTTTCCGCTCATGTCGTGGAAGATTGCCATTCATACATCTCTGGAATGTGCCTGGTTCATTGCAGAGGCCAAGGCATTGCGCGGTAGGCCAAAGGTTCTGTATGGGCAAGTAATGTGGTCTTTCCTGATCATTTTGGGTCGATTGGGTATTTGAAATAACTGAGAAACATCAGAGAAAACAATAGTATTCGTTCCCGCAAGCCTCTCGAGCATTTGTGCCATGAATGGTAGTGGAAAAATGGTCTTTTTTTTTCTTCGGGTGGCCTTCATTCAACTTTTCGTAGTCAAGCAATACCCGTCATAACCCGCCATCCCCGTAACTAAACGAGTTTGGGAATCAACTCATTTTGCTCATATCCCTCAACTACGGTAAAACCACCTTTCTGGACTTAAGATGTACACAGTGTACCGACACATACACAGATTACCCAGGGACTATCTGAGATAGGTAAAATTAATCCAGCGTTAAGAAGTTATTTTCAACTTCCTTTTTTTTATGACATCGTAGGATTTTTGGGTTTACACCGTCCAGATGTGGGACCGCAGGTGTGTAGTCCTCTTATCCTTAGAAATTTTTGTGAGTACAAAATTCCGTGTTTAATAACCCTTGATATCGGAGAGTTTTCCAATCCGATGGCTCTCTTAGTTGGGACTTGCAACACCTTTATGAGAGCTCTTTCCCAACCCGACACTCAAATTTTTAGCAATGATGACTGGTAAACTTTTGGTTACCCTCCAAAATCATGCATCTTTCGCGGTGGGGAGGTAAGGTTCCTTGAGCTCACCCTACGGGAGGTTCATTAATGATGTTTCATATCGGTTTTTGCTTACACAAATCTTAATATTCTTTTTCTAACCCCAGAAAATAATTAGCATGGTTATGAAGTGGTGATAAGGGCTTCACTATTTAGGATAACTTAGAGGAGAAAATGTCCTTCTCAGATCACATTCGGCATCAACAATTCCTGATTTTTGTACGAAGTATCAGAAAGTCAGCCTCAGATTCCTCTAGAATAAATCACTACCCTCGAATGAGTGAGGGAGGAAAGTGGTATCCAACAATTGGTTTTCTAAATAAGGAGTGGAAATTTCTATTTGCTGATAATTCTGAGAACCTAAAAACTCTTGAGAATAGTTCCTCAACAAGCTATATCAATAAAGTCGACCTTGTTAACTGATTCCATGGCATTGTAGGAGAAATTATTTTTCGAATCACCACATTGAAGTCACAGATTTGTCATCCATTTCTTAAGGTCATCTCTCAACCGTGTACATCAAACCAGGCTCTTGCCGTTCTTAAAATGGTCTTCCCTAAAATCAACGGGACTCTAAAGGGTCGGCATCATAGTCAACAACCACAAAATCAGCTGGAAAGTAAGAAGGTTCCAACTTTTCAAACAAAACAATCTTCCGGCTATGCCGTGTGGAGTGGAAAATTATCGGTCGCTAACTCGAGTACCATCCTGGTTTTGGTTAGATCCTTTGGCGATTAGAGCTTTTCAATAGACGAGAGTGGCATAGATTGATGCTTGCACCGAGATCGGCCAGGGCCAAGCGCTAAGCATTCATCCAACTCTGGAAAATCACACGGTATCAGAAATCTACCCGGGTCTCCTAATTTTTCGGGAAATGTCTTTAGGATGACTGCCGAGCAATTTTCATTAACCGGTGTTTTGGTTAATTCCAAGATCTTGTCTTTGTTGTTCAAAAGCTTTCTGAACATTGGTGCAAACTTAGGCATGTGCAGGAGAGCATCTGCGAAGCTCAGCTCGAAGTGGAGATTCTGAAAAATTTCCATGAATTTCAAAGCTAAAAGGTCGTCCTTTTCGCGGATTTTCTCCTTGTTTACCCTAGATGGATATGGTAAAGTCGTTTTGGTTCTAGGCATGACAACTGGTTCATCAACTTGGACTATCAGAGGTTGGACGTCTTTGGTACTTTCGTTAGGAAGCACCGTGTCCTTTGTCACCTCGGTTTCAACTTCCACCACCGGAGGTGGAATTTGAGGTCCATCATATGAAACACCGCTTCTGGTGGTGATTGCTTTCAATTCACCCTTCGGGTTAGCAATGGTGTTGCTAGGAAGAGAACCCAAATTTAAAGTAGAAGCTTGGTTGGAATTCACGATTTTAGTGAGCAAGTCGGTTATGTTGGTCATTTGGTTTTGCATAACCGCATCATTAGCATTGACATAGCTCTCAAAATCGGTTTTTGACACACCTGAAGCTTGATGAGCTGGAGCTTGGTAAGCTGGGTGTTGATTAACCGGGGGTTGATACATTGGTTGTTGACCTTGGGGGTCGTTTGGATTTGACCTGGTTGTAGCCATTCCCGTTTGGGTTTGGTTCCAACGATTATGATGATTGTTGGCTTGGTGTTGTTTGCAACTGGGAGGAAAACGGGTTGGTTCTGATTTGGTTGCCACGGTGGGGGATGGTAACCGGGAATTTCCTTGGCTTGATATTTGCTGCGCTGCCTTGCGAGTACGTATTCTTGGATGTATATCTCGGTAATTGTTCTATCGATTGCCAGACAATTACGATATGTGTGGGCACCACCGCAGGTAAACACAACTTTTGCTCAACCGCTTTTTACGGTGAGCGGGAGCTGGTGAACTGGAATTGGTGATGTCTGCTTGTCAGAGAAGTAGAGCTCTCTATCCATATCTTTCAATTCTGCAAACATCGGAGATACTCCGGGGTGGAAGCGCTCGTACTCACCTATAGCAATCAATGGTTTTGCTTCGGGTTTAGTTTCCGCTGGACGTGGGTTCTTTGAGTGACGAACTTTGGACCTTTCTCTCGATGATGACTTGAGCAATCAGCGGGATTTTGTCCAATAGTTAACCACCTGCGGCAGGATTTCGGAGTTCAAAGAGTCTTGATCATTGACATTTAAGGAATTGTAAAATGTATCAAGTTGGTGAAGCTTCGAGAATCCATGATGTGGACTTGCTCGGAGAATATCTTTGAATCGATCCCAAGCCTCACTAAACGACTCATCAAATCTTTGTTTGAAATTGGTAATTTCGTTCCGAAGATTTGTCGTTTTAGAAGGTGGGAAAAACTGATTTATGAATTTGGCAACGAGGTCATCCCATGTCTGAATTGATCGGGGGGGTTCTTTCTCAAGCCATATCCGGGCTGCCCTTCGAGAGGAAATAGGAAAAAGCATCAACTTAATTGATCGTGGTCGGGGACATTAGGTTTATCTCACGTAGAGAGGTGATTATCATTTATCCCATGTACTTAACTCATTCTGTATAATTATTGCAAAGAATTGTTACTTAATCGTTTATATTTGAGAATTGCAGTAATTAAGGAGTACTTGGTGAATATTAGCAAAAGGCGCGCATTTTGGAGCTTAAATAAAGATATTTTGAAGATTACTATTCTGAAGATCAATACGCCGTATACATCACGGAAGATACGGCGTATCCGTACCTGCACTCGCCAAAGATCACAAAGGAAAAAAGATCAATACGCCGTATCTAGAAGAAGTCAATACGCCGTATTCAATGTATAGTATGTGAATATTCTGGAAGATATCAAACGTGGTCCCTACTCCAAGAAACTCCAATACGCCGTATCCAATTCCTTGGATAAGCCGTATCGACCGACTTCCAGACCCTATAAATACAAAACTCAAAAACGAGCTTTAAGTGTGCTAAATCATATTCTCGATACCTAAACTACAAAAGTCGATTTTCAGAGGAGAAAAAGAGCAGAAAAGGTCTTGCAACGCATTCCAATCCATAGAAGACAACGTGTAATTCCATATACTTTTATAATCGTTCAGTTTTTGGTATCATTCGTTAACTCGGTTAGTTTACCTTGGCTAAAACAATTACTCTTGTATTTATTATGACGCTTGAAGGCTAATACCTTTGGGTATTAGTCATTATTATGAAGATTTGAATGTTTGGTTTTGTTTATCTTGATTTCTTGATTTATCGTTGAATGTTTGTTTATGTTTATCAATTTATACTTGTTTACGTGCTTTTATATGCGACCTATCATTCAACTGGATCTAGTGATACGGACCAAGTAATCTAGAGTCTGGGATAGCTCTCCATATAGTGATTTATACATCTAGACCAATAGGATCACAAATAACGACCTACCTTCGCCTTTAGATTAGTGAGCTTAGTTGGACCAGCAAGTGACCCTTGGGATCAACAAGTACGTTCTTAACTAATTGGTAAAGATTTGGTTAGTGGACTACTGGTGTATAGATTGTCGTTAAGCGGTAAGTGGGTAAAGTCTCTATGAGCTAGGGTTTAACAAGATCACCATTGCTTTAATCCCTAAGATAGATTATAATCAGCAAATAAGGATGCTTTATGTGGATGCTTTAATTGTGACATAATTAATGTGTCTAGGTCTTAGGAAGAAGTCCCGCCTAAGTCTTAAGAATGATATGCCACCTCGAGAGAAGAAATTATTGCACTTAATAAACAAACCAGCGTTCTAATCAGATTAATAATGGTTAATACAATTTTTCTATCATAAGGCTCGACCGCTCTTTTATCTTCTGTTAATTAGCTCGCGTGGGTAAAAGTGTCTTGAATTGATTGTAGTCACCGACCAAACCCGTGCCAGTCTCTCAGGCTGAAACCCCCTTTTTACCTGTTAGAAATACGATTAGAGCTAACATAGGATTAGCATAGGTTTGACTTAGATTAGAATTAACTTAGATTAGGTAAACCAAAATATAAATAAATTGATAGATTTAACCTCGCTTCAAGTGTTCGACACCCTACTTACCACTAATCTATCACTGACCGGGTACACTGCCCGTTAAAGTGTTGTTTTTGGTTAAGTCGGCAAAATATAAATTTAAAACTTGAACTATCATAAATAAACACCACACAACGACACATCAATATGTCTCATGAATTTGGTAATCTTAATTAATTATTGAAACGAGAAACATAATTGTTAGGTAACTGACATAGATCCATATCCATTTTAACACGGTATCAGAAACAAAGGGATGGTAAATGATTAAATCATTTAACTGAGACTTTATGAAACTACACTAAGATATTTATGGGAGCATTTCCGTGTTGCTAGACGCTTACCAATGTTATTATATATATTTGGGACATGTCCAAGTGGCAGCTGTTGGGATATGTCCATATCACAAATAAATATATGTCCGAAAAGTACGTGAGCCTATGGGGTCACACACGTTACGTTTTAGATTCAATTTTATAATGTAGTTTTTATATATAATGTATTATATTAATTATTATTTCATGATAAGTACATAACGGCCGTTAATTAAATAGTTACTTAACGGTTGTTGGTTAACGGTCATTAACGATTAAGTGTAAGGACTTAGTTGTAAAACCAACCAAAGGACCTCTTCCCCCATTGGCAGTCCATGTATAAGGAAAAGGAAGGAAAAACAATTTGTATTTCAACTTTTTCGGTTTTAAACTTTTAATATACTTTATCGGGATAACTTTTTACCCAAAAAATAATTACTTGTTTCCTAAGTTTGCTTGGCTATATAATAAATCTTTTGGATTCATTATTGACTAATCTTGAAACCCCAAAGCAAATCAAATCTTCTCTTCTTCTCTCTCCTTTCTTAAAATGATCGTTCCTCCCATAAAAGATTATTACTTGTCTAATACTCCCTCCGTCCGATTTTTATTCCTAACAATTTATTCCCTCACACCTTTCTTTCTTCGTCCCTCTCGTAACTTACAATCTTTCATATTTGTACCAACTTCTTCTTTCACATATATTAACCCCTTTCCTTTTTTTTATAATCTATTTCTCACGTTCATGCAAAAAACTAATAGAATTTACTATAGTTTTTTATAAATCTTTTTGTTCTTCTGCGTACATTTATGTCACAAACACATATACTTCTTTTCTCTATTGCGTCTCTTTATTATGTAATTCAAAATTTTGTGATTATATGAAACAATTTCATTCCTTATTAAGTCTTTATTTAAAAAATAGACGCTTATAAGTTATGTTTTAGGCTACCCACATCGGGCCGATAAGGCTCACGAATGCCCATCCTCACGTGTGACCATCCATGCAGGCCCCAAGCCTCACGCGCCACCATTGGCAAGATTTGTTCACGAAGGTAAGCTAGGTTCATTTCGAGCGTTGTGCAATTGTGGGCCCCCCAAAAATGTAACGGTATGAATTAATAAAAAAATAAAAAACTTTTTCACGCTACTTTTTTATTTACCTATGAATACGTTTTAACTTTCAATATTTTTAAAACACTTCAAATTATATACTCTCTACTCCTTATTATTTACACAATTTCAAACTTAATCTCACATAACTCAAACAAAACCTATTATGGATATGAATTCTGAAGCAATAATACTCCTAGAAGTTGAAGATTTATATGCAGAAGAAGAAAAAGTCTGACGCGATTTGAATTTTTTTTAGCCGAGCATTGTCGTTTTTAGTTTGTTTACCACAATCAAAACGACTAAAGAAAACCAACATAAATCGAGATCATTATGGTGTTCATGATCGTTTAGTCGCAGCCTATTTTAGTGAGCATCTAATGTTTCCGGCAAAAAATTTTGAGGAGAGGTTGCGAATGAGTAGAAAGCTTTTCACAAATATCGTTGAAGAAGTAACTATACATCACGCATACTTTCGTGAGAAAGAAGACTGTACCGGAAGATTAGACATTTCTCCATTGTTGAAGTGCACCTCCGCAATTTGTCAATTGGCATACAACACCGTTCCTAACCCCCTTAATGAATATTTGCAGTAGGCCAAACAACTTCTAGTCTATCTCTTGAACATTTTTGTACGTCTATTATGGAGATTTTTGGACCAGAGTATTTGCGAAAACCCACTATCACTGATAATGAAAAGCTATACGCTTTTCACAAAGACAATCACGGGTATGAAGTCTTGCTTGTACAAATTGGGAGTGGCTTAGTTGTCCTCAAGAACTCAAAGGACAATATGTTAGATGTGATCATGGTCCAAATCTATTTATTTTGCTGGAGGCTGTTGCGTCACAAGACTTATGGATACGACATGCTTTCTTTGATGTTTCTGAGGCGAACAATGACATCAACATTATACATCAATCCCCTTTATTCAACGATCTCAAACAAAGAATAGCACCAGAGATTCCATTTGTAGCTAACGACGTAACCTACCCTTCGGGCTATTATCTTTGTGATGGGATATATCCAGAATGGGTGACATTTTTTAAGTCGGTTTCAAATTTGGCCGAGGATGACTACAAGCGATTACGGTATAAGCGAAAGCATGAAGCGGAAAGGAAAGATGTGGAATTGACATTTGGTGTTGTAAAGAACAAATGAGCTATATTAGCAATTCCACACGACCTTATGTCAAAGAAAAAATTGTGAATATGATGTATACATGCATCATTTTACATAATATGATTATAAAAGACCAAGAGGGGGCGATATCTCCCAACTAGTATCTAGAGGAAGCACATAAACCAGATGACCTCTTACGATCTGGTGAACAAAGATATATAGTTATTAGATACATCAAATCCTCACAAGCGCATCAAAACCTTCGTGCCGATTTAATGTTTAATTTACGATGTTTTTATTTTTATTATTAATGTATTGTTTTTGTTTTATCGTTAAAGGGAATGTTTAGGTTTTAATTTTGTACGTTTACATATTTCATTATCTATGTAACGTTATTAATTTATCAATAATAAAAATTTAAGTTTTTAATTAAAAAAAATTGTTTGACCGGCGATGGTGGTTTCATTGATGTGAGTGAAAAGTGAGAAGGAGTGAGTGTGAAAAGTGGAGAGAGAAAGCTAATGTGGCATTGATGTGTCTGA